>MU159713.1:7982-134785 GCA_015888305.1 Antheraea pernyi
CAGAGACAAACCACTGTGCGATGCGGTAATTGTTCAGAGTATTGTATTGTCCCTGAATAACTTTGACCTATTAAAAAAATCCAAATAAATTCTACAGGTTACCAAGATTTTTTTTTCATACTCTTTCATTTTTTTCAGTCTCTAAGGCAAATTTTTCGATATTTTCGAAATCCCCTTTATGGGCACTGCATGCCCCTGCGTGCCCTCACAATAAAGCGCTGGATATACGTATACAACATTTCAGAACAAGTGTCATTTACCCGCGACACTAGTAGCGGGGTGGCGCGGCGTCTCGCGGTCTACTCAAGCGCCCTCTAGCTCGGAGCCCTCTCAGCATCAAACCTCGCACACATGCACACACCTTTCATCCGACGCGACATTACGTCTAAACACGCCTTTGTGTGAAAAAAAAACCACTTGCATTCATCATTACAGAGATGCTACAGTTTTAAATTTTCTTCAAGCCTTCGCTAGTTTGTTTTAGGTGACATCATGTAACTTTTTTAATGATTTCATATTTCGTATTTTTCAGTAAGCTTACTTAAAGAGATGGACAATCAGAAAGATATAATTTGCATACACATCAGGTGTAAAGAAAAGGACAGTGTTTCTTTTTTGGTTTCTGTTTTCTCCATTCTAAGAAAAAGGCAAAGGTATCTAGACTATACAGCCAAGTCGACTTTTTTCATAATTGCCACTTCTGGAGTAAATGTTTAGTGAGAATTTCAATATGCTAACAAGATGGTGACTCCCTTGTGAGAATTTTCCATAGAGTTTTTGTGGTATCTCAGAATAACAACGGATAACCAACAGCAGTATAACTATACTTTCAATAATATTAATAATTAATACTGACAACTTATCACATCAGGGCGTGTCGTGATAGCACGGAATCGAAATATCAGTCCAACGTTTACGAACACGCCATTGTGCTGAGTAAACAAGACGGAGCGATTGTTCCGAGCGCTATTGTCCGGAGCTGATGTATACGCGTCCATATTCAGACCATTGAACGGCTGCGAAATACGAAGTGCATTTTCATTCACGTACATCTTTATAGGTATACTAGAAAGAGACAAACGTATTTTTAATATTCACACTTTTATTTATCATATTATTAAATTAATTTTTGATTTCATAGCTTGATGTTATGATCATGTCGATAGTTCTAAATGTACAAGAGGAATTTACTCTACTGAATAGGATCGCAGACGATCCTCTCGTTAGAACTCCAGATTTTTTTTATATCTCATAATTAATTATTAATGTTATTATTTCCCATCTCTTTCATTTGAACACAACAAGTAAGCTATATTACGCACGATGACATCCATATTATATGTAATACAAATATAGGAGAGCGTGTGCACTTATGTATCTATGTAAAAGGTTTACTTCTCTATCATGAATAATTAAAAAAACCTTTTTTTTAACTGACTAAAAAGTTTCAATTGCGAATTTAAATACTATGAATAAAAGTTTTAATAAATAATATAGATACACAGATTATATAAATAACCATAATAAAATATAATTTAGTTTTAATTAACTTCATAGTGTGTTACAATAGACGCGCGCAATATCCATTTCAAACTAAAAAACATTATCTATGATTTATTCAATATTAATTCAAATAAATTCACTACATTGTGTTTATTACACAATAATCTGCAACATATTTTAATTAATTATATATTTGTTATATTTACAGTTAAAAGCACCAAGAACAAAAACCGATGTCGGGTTCAACCGTCAAACAAGGAACGTACCTATTATTAATTCTTTTTATTGTTATGGTTACTATAATATTTCCCTCCCACTTTTTACTGGTATTCTAGTTTCAGATGAAATTTTTCAGGTCCAACTCGCATAAATAAAATCAAACGTTTTTTGTTGCAGTGAGTCGTGGTAGCGGCCAATCAAGCTCGGAGCCCTCTCAGCATCAAACCTCGCACACATGCACACACCTTTCATCCGACGCGACATTACGTCTAAACACGCCTTTGTGTGAAAAAAAAACCACTTGCATTCATCATTACAGAGATGCTACAGTTTTAAATTTTCTTCAAGCCTTCGCTAGTTTGTTTTAGGTGACATCATGTAACTTTTTTAATGATTTCATATTTCGTATTTTTCAGTAAGCTTACTTAAAGAGATGGACAATCAGAAAGATATAATTTGCATACACATCAGGTGTAAAGAAAAGGACAGTGTTTCTTTTTTGGTTTCTGTTTTCTCCATTCTAAGAAAAAGGCAAAGGTATCTAGACTATACAGCCAAGTCGACTTTTTTCATAATTGCCACTTCTGGAGTAAATGTTTAGTGAGAATTTCAATATGCTAACAAGATGGTGACTCCCTTGTGAGAATTTTCCATAGAGTTTTTGTGGTATCTCAGAATAACAACGGATAACCAACAGCAGTATAACTATACTTTCAATAATATTAATAATTAATACTGACAACTTATCACATCAGGGCGTGTCGTGATAGCACGGAATCGAAATATCAGTCCAACGTTTACGAACACGCCATTGTGCTGAGTAAACAAGACGGAGCGATTGTTCCGAGCGCTATTGTCCGGAGCTGATGTATACGCGTCCATATTCAGACCATTGAACGGCTGCGAAATACGAAGTGCATTTTCATTCACGTACATCTTTATAGGTATACTAGAAAGAGACAAACGTATTTTTAATATTCACACTTTTATTTATCATATTATTAAATTAATTTTTGATTTCATAGCTTGATGTTATGATCATGTCGATAGTTCTAAATGTACAAGAGGAATTTACTCTACTGAATAGGATCGCAGACGATCCTCTCGTTAGAACTCCAGATTTTTTTTATATCTCATAATTAATTATTAATGTTATTATTTCCCATCTCTTTCATTTGAACACAACAAGTAAGCTATATTACGCACGATGACATCCATATTATATGTAATACAAATATAGGAGAGCGTGTGCACTTATGTATCTATGTAAAAGTTTTACTTCTCTATCATGAATAATTAAAAAAACCTTTTTTTTAACTGACTAAAAAGTTTCAATTGCGAATTTAAATACTATGAATAAAAGTTTTAATAAATAATATAGATACACAGATTATATAAATAACCATAATAAAATATAATTTAGTTTTAATTAACTTCATAGTGTGTTACAATAGACGCGCGCAATATCCATTTCAAACTAAAAAACATTATCTATGATTTATTCAATATTAATTCAAATAAATTCACTACATTGTGTTTATTACACAATAATCTGCAACATATTTTAATTAATTATATATTTGTTATATTTACAGTTAAAAGCACCAAGAACGAAAACCGATGTCAGGTTCAACCGTCAACCAAGGAACGTACCTATTATTAATTCTTTTTATTGTTATGGTTACTATAATATTTCCCTCCCACTTTTTACTGGTATTCTAGTTTCAGATGAAATTTTTCAGGTCCAACTCGCATAAATAAAATCAAACGTTTTTTGTTGCAGTGAGTCGTGGTAGCGGCCAATCAATTAAAGGTGGAAGTGCAAAGTAACACCTTTTGCAATGAAAGAGCTTAGAAATACTGCATCCTCGACAAACACAGAGACCAGTCGAACTAATAGATAGAGACCAGTCGAACTGATAGATAGATGGGCAACTCATCCCATGATCCCTGAGATGATATCGGGTGGTATTTAGAATAGCATCTCAGTTCGGAGAGTAAAATAGGGGATCGTAGCGTTATCTCTTTGGTCAATGATTCGCGGAACGTCACGATGGACTGTACCGAGCCATTTCGAAACGGGGGAGTGTCTGTATCATCCGTGTTTATGAATAGTAATTCAATGCCTTTATCAACGTGGGTTCTGTAAGTTTTATTTTATAAACAAGTTATGCCCGCGACTCTGCTCGACTAAACTACGAAATTAAAAATATATATTTTTTAATAAAACTATTTTAATTGCAGAGGCTTTTAGTACACAATATACCTATCCTAAGAACTTAAACAATAAAATTAAAACAGGCGAACGCATGTCTTTGTCGAATAAAACATTTATAAAATGACGAACAAAATGCAATACCAAGTAACGTATTACAGTATTGTAACCTATGGTCAATGAAAACGTTCAAAAACAGGTTTCTTAAGTACACATATACTACAATAAGCAAATATCGAAATATCAGTGGAGCCTTCGAGAACAGATTCGAGTGACACGGGCATTTTAAATTGAATTAGAGGTTTACCTAAAAATGTATAATACTTTAATCTATATTTATAGACTATACGAGTACATATAATAAGAAAGTAAATCTAAAGTGTCTGTACTTTTTAGATTTTTGTGAAAAAAAATGTTGTAAGTGTCTTGGAATAAGTAATAAAATACATTATACCCATTTTTAGAAATGTCTGTTTGTTTGTTGCATCACTATTAAAGTACTGCGTTCACAATAAAACCTCAACAAGAAAATCATAAAGCCTTGATTTCATTAAAATCAATACACTCTATCAAAAGTTATTGTAAGTTTAATGACGACGTGTCCTAATTACGAGAGAAAAGTAGATAGTTAAATTGACTTAATAAATTCATTTGATTTCATGACTCCTGTTTTTCTACATTAGGTTCCACGCGGACGGAGTCGCGGGCACAGCTAGTCTTTAATATTTTCTAAAGCTATCTACGTAGAATCCTAAACGTACACTCATCTAAAACATCTAATAAAAAAAAACATGGTAGCCTTGCAAAATAGAAGCGTTAATCAAACTATGTCGTTCTGTTTTTCATAATTTCGCAAACGCTAAACTTTATGCATGCAATGCACGGCACCTGTGCGCTGTATTGTACATTAGGCAGGATGTAAAAAGCCCCCTTTGCCTGAAGGGTGGGGCGGAAAGTAATTTAGGGTGATACATGGCTATTGACCGAGCCCCACATCATAGGCAATAGAATTCAGAATGCTTAGTCATCGAAATTATGTGGATATTGCACTCCCGAAATCCTCCATCTATAAATCTGAAAATTTTTTGGAAAATTGGAAAAGTGTTTTAGTTTATTTAATTTTTAAAAAAATAGTATTGGACATTATTATAATATACTAGCTAACCCAGCCGGTCCAGGTTAAATTATGATAAAGTATTTGGTACTATAGGGTCATTGAGTCTGCCTAAAATTTGTCGGTGTAACGAACGGGAAAATTAAATTAAAATCCGATAAGACATTTAAAATAAAAACGTAATGCCATCTATGAGATATCTATAACAGTTGGTCCTACAGTTCTCAGTCAACTAATTAAATTAAAGCGCCATCTGATCGAGATTGTTAAAACTTACAATTAATAACAATAATCAACACTAACAATAATTAAATTTAATAAATTTTAATTAAAAATATCGAGGCCATTAATCAAAATATTTTAGTTAGGATAGTCTATATCCTATCTCTCAAGTTGGACCAAATTATACATAAATGCCAACTTTCATGAAGATCGAAGATCTTGATAATGGATTTTTCTATATAAAGATTAGATGATGAAAAAATATTCGTTGCTTACATCACGGAATTAACAAAGGCAACGGCGATATTCTCATCTCTCTTTTATTCATATGATATATTCACGTATCTGTCTGATATATTCCTGAAAGGTGTAGTATTACAAAATGTGAAATATTCTACTCTACGACACATTGTAGAAAATTTGTCAGTGTCAGTGTCAGTCAGTCACCTATTTGATAATTATAATTTTCTGTTTTTAAAGCTGTCGTGATATTTTTTTGATATATTTGTTCGACGTTTACTTGGCCCTTTTAATTTTTTTTTAAACTTTTTTCAGTTATTATATTTTCATGTATTTTTCAAACTCTGCCATTTTTTCAGTTATTATGGTAATTTTATGATATTTTCGAAATTCGTGCCCCCACAAATAAAACCTTGCATATACACATTTACATCTATAATGAATCTATAAACTCTTTGTGGGATTGCTCCAAGATATTTTCGTTACAATAAGTGTGGTTATTATAATGAAAGAACATTTATTAATATTTATAGTACATATTTGGATTATAGTTTAAGAATTATATTCTTAATGGTTTGAATTTTAAAGTCGTTTGCCCTATTTTAACAGTATTTTTTTTACTTATGTATCACATATATACATAAATCTATACCCATTAGTGGGCGTCCAGTGGTCGACATTCGACCGTAGTTCATTGATTTTTAAAGTTTGAATTTTATTAGGATTAATATCATTGTTGAATGTAGAATGAAAAAGGGTAATTGGAACGTAAGAGTAAAATAATACATACAGTCGAGCATAGCAACCTCCTTCACAACCTTTTTTGAAGTCCTTTATTGACAGATGTCAAAATGTCTTTTTTATTTACATGTGTGTATATGTTGTGTAAAATTGAAGCATTAGTGTGAGTAATGCATATTTTAATTAATTCAATGTACTTCTAATGCATTTTATATAAAATAAAGAGCTTTCTGCACTGCTCCTCCATACAAACTTTAACTATGCCAAATTTCACGTTCATCCGTTCGCGCAATTCCGTTAAAAAGGGATACAAAGTTTAGGCTTCACGTATTAATATATAGATGATAGATATCGAGGAATGTACATTCATAATATGCCAATATTGATGCATAGGATGAATTTCGAGTTGACTTTAATTAGCATTATTTTGTTTATTACATATTAAACTATGAACATTACTAACAATGAAAAGAAAATTGCAATGCCTTTATTTTTTATAATTATTATTGGTCAAAATAATTATCAACCCATTATATACAATTCAATAGTAAAGTTAAAAATAATTTTGAGGATAGGCCGCTAATAAGAACTGTTATATATCTGAAAGTATCTGTTATGGCTGCTCTGAACAAATCCGTAAGTCAAAAATTTAATATAAAACAAAATTAAAATATCTAGAATTCACATTTAACTATACCTCAGTTGTTTTGAGATTATATATGTAGTACAATACCTATTTATGCCTCAATTTGTGTCATGTAACTATATATATAGCGGCTAAAAAATTTACACGAATTGAAGTGAATGTCGCATAAGGGATTTTTGTGATAATTTTATAACGTCATTATGGATGAATAGGTCGTTGGTAGATTTAATCGCCGTTGTAGATCGAAAAATATCTTATTAAGGCTATACGATAAACTAAAAATATTTTTATTCAGACTTATCATTGCGTTTTAAGGTAGTTTATGTAAAATTGTCGTCAGTGTTTACGTGTGAACATTCTGTACGTTTCATTTGTTGTAAACACTCAGTAATTACTGAAGGGGCTGGGGATGAGCCCTAGGTGAGAATTTCTTGAGAGTTACGTTTCCTTGACGGATTTAAAACATGCTTTTTGTGAAACGGAATTTTACTATAATGAAATATCTTTATTTACAAATAGACAGAGGGAGCAGTTATAGATATCTTCTTCTTTCTTTTTTTTATTTAGTAGATGTTGACTAGCTTTATTGTTCTGAATATTCCTTTTTGGAAAAAGTTTGATTTTCCCTTAAAACTGGAATTTAAAAAATTTATGAAGGATGGTCGAATTACGACCACTGTTGCTGTTAATAAATTATTTTCATGTATATTACAGGTAGTGTATAAATAACTTCATAAGTAACTTAATATTTGTAAGTCTATCGAAAGGTAACACGTTCCGTACCAAGCCACTTTTGCCATTCATTTTCCATTTCAGGCCATTTGATAGTTTGAAAAAAATTTGATGAATTATCATACAATATTACGTTACAGCATCATACATAACATGACATAAGTGATTGTTTCGTTTTCAATAATTATCAAATCGCGTACCACCGATTGTACACTTGTCTTAAATATTAAATTTAACACATAAAACACATAATTCCCATGAAATAATAAAATGATTTTCACGAAAATGAAGCCGTGGATAGTAGCCACTCTTAGTAATATGGTAAATCCGAATGCGAGTCTGCTTGTTTGTTACACATTCACGTGTTAGCTACTCAAGCAATCCTTTATGAAATTTTGGATACACGTATTTTATCCGGAAAAAAGTATTGTTTCTAAGGGATAGGTCAATGTTAAGGCGAGCGAAGCCGAGAGCAAAGGTAGTTAATAAAAATAAATGGAAAAATTTCAATGAGGTATTTTTTTGTCGCACTTGACTGATTTGACGATATATAACAAAATTAAAAAAGGTATACTTGTTGCTAAAAGAATCACAACTTTAAAAAAACCTAAAAAAAGGATGTGTCGTAAAGATACACGATAAAAGTAAAATTTTTGTATTACAGGGTAAAATTTTAATTTAAAAAAAATACAAGAAAAAGCCAACATCACGAGGTGTTCCTAGGCGGTCACCCACCCAAGTACTGACCGCGCTCGACGTCGCTTAACTTCGGTGATCGGACGAGAACCAGTGTTTTCAACACTCTGTGTCAGGGGACACAGTGTTTACCCACTACTTTTAGTTGCACGAAAAGGTTGCGGATCTGAATTTCTAAACTGAAAATGAAAGTCTATTTTACCAAAGTAGGCTTTGCTTGAATTATTGGATTAGATGGATTATGCCATCATCAGCTTTTGGCTAAACCCTTAGTCGCCTTTTACGACACCCACGAGAAGAGATGGGGTGGGGTTCTAATGGCGCCACCAAGTCTCTACTTCTGTCCGACTGTAATTATTTGAATATAGACATTTCCTTTACGAATTGAATAATTATATCGTACTACTCCCGGAACAAAAGCGTGTATGAAAAAAGTAAGCCAATTAACTTGTAAACAGTAATATCTAAAAAGAGCTAAAATACAAGGGAAAAAGGAGCCGGTTACTACGTATTTTATTTGATATATTTGATTCACTGTTAAAAAATCTTTTAAAAACATCCTTATTCATAGAAATAATGGCCATTTACTGATTTAATTTTATTTACACCTTCATACCTTCACTTTAATTCTGGTGTAATGAACAGTTGTAAGCAAAGGTTACTCTAATTCTAAAATTATTTTGCAATGGTTATACTAAACTGTCTACAAATAAGTGTGTATTAAAATTTTTAGGAGCGGTCCTTTTGTAATGTCCTGCATTATATATTTATTTTATAAAGAAAATTGCATTTTTAAGCAAATATATATATGTAATGTAAATCAAAACAAAATTACTAAACTCCTGCCTTCTACCATGCCTCATATACGCCTGCCAGACGTGGAAATTTACTTCGAAAGTCAAGAAAAAAGTTAGAACATAACGAGAAATAGAGCGTAGCATGCTAAAGATCAGAAAAAATCCAAAAAAATTCGACACAACAAAATAAGGGAAACAACAAAAGCAATAGATGCCCTAGAACATGCTCTTGCACAAAAATGGAACTGGGCTGGACATGTTGCGCGTCTCCAAGACCAAAGATGGACAAAAAATGCGACATTCTGGAGAAGACCTCAGGGCAAGAGAAAGAGAGGAAGACCAAATGCCCCATGGGAAGACGAAGTCCTAAAAACCACCGGTTTAAACTTGTTTGAGACAGTCCAAGATAAAGACAAATGCCATTCTTTGGAGGAGGCCTTCACCTTTAAAGGGGTTCTTGCAGATGAAAACTAACTTTAATAATATATGTAATGGGAATTCTTTTTTACATAACTTTTGAAATGAAACTTCTTATGGCACGGTAGAGAATTTTTGTTACATGTTAAACGTAACGCTGGTATATATTTGTGTGTATGTGTAAGTATGTATAAGTGTCTGTCTTGGTCTAGTAGTATACAAAAATGAGTAAATGTATAGTTAATTATATATTACTTATATTTACTCCTATATTATATAGTTTATGAGCATTCTATACAATTTCATATACATCGGGCAAAGAAGTTTTCCTTCCTTCACGTACACACTGATACATGCAATGTTTAATTTTATAATTTTGTATTGTAACAAGATTTTGCGACGAGATATATTTTTTAATATTCGATTATAAAATGAAAAAATAAAATTGCGTGTGCATTTTTTACGTTTTTAGTACGGTAACAATTCTTAATATATAAACACTGCGTCGATTGCCGCGATTTTGTACGCGACTGAGTCTAAGCCAACACTAGAAGGAGCGTTTACTCTCAATGGTGGCTCTTGGGAAAACATAGGTTAATAACAAGAGCAAGTTAGCATTTGATAATCTACCACCATATTATATATTTATAATTTCAATAAAACAACAGGCTCATTGCAGGATCCGAATGTGTATTGATTAAATGCTATGTCTGGACGCGGTACTAATAAGCCACCACTTAGTACCATACCATTTCAATACTAACCCAAATAATAAAAGAGTTTGTATGGAGTACAAAATGTACACATATAAAAAAATATCTCTGCAACCACTGAACCAATTTTGATGGGTCTTTTAGTGGTAAATATAAGATTTTTCAAAGTATTATATAGGATATGTATCATAACGCTTTTCTATAGGAACTAAGCAGTAATAAATTAATATAACAGAGGTAAATAGTAGGGATAAAAATAAATAAATTACAACGTAAAATGAACCCAAACGAAACATGTTTCTAAGACACAACGAAACCATTTTCTCGAGTTTCTTGAATAATAATTTAGAAGAATAATTGAAGAAGAAGAATAATTTTCGGTTTCTTGGACTACAATGGACCATATAGTATGTTTATACTCACCTTTGTATCAACATCGTGAAACGGCACAGCGTACCACGGCTTGCCGGTTAAACTCTTTCTAAAACCGGCCTCCCTTTCCAACGGCCCCTCAGGTGTTCCGACGTGCGCCCACAAAACAACTTGCACCACCTCCAAACGGGGATGCACCCTCTTGTAAACATCCTCTAAGCGGACACCAAAATCATCGCTGCTGTCGCTTATGTTTGCAAAGGAGAAATAAATCCCACAGATGACACCATCGCCTTCCTCAACGCAATCTGACAACGCTTCTAATGTCGCTACATTCTCAAATTTGCCATTTTCATTACCAGATTCGCACTTCACGAGCACCTTGCCGAAAAGTTTTTCGCGCCAATCCATTTTGTTTGTTTTTATTTTGTAATCTGTCAATATGACGCCATTTTGAAGAAAAACGAATAATAATATTTGAAATCCAAGTATTAATTTACCATGCGATGGCCTTCGAACCAGTTGGAATGTTGCAGTTTACACAAAATAAACTATTTATTTTGCAACTTTTGAATGGTTACACCCTTTTAATGAAATCTTTTTCTTGAGGTGACGTTAAAATGTCACTAAAGAGTTTTTATGTTGGAGTTATAAGTAACATTTGTAATATTGGAACGCAGGATGCAGTAAGTTTTATTTTTAAATTGGTCACGCGTGCGCGTTGGCGGGAGGCAAGGAGCAACGGCCGCACATCACAGTAAACAAAGGCAGACTGGAAGCGGATTGCGGAGGGAGCCCTCACTGCCACAGACATAGAGCAAATATTTAAGCAGTCGAGCGAGACTAAAAAAGCTTTGTTTGATATTTGTTGTATAGACCCAGGAGACGTGCAAGTTTAGATATCGCTTAATTTGGTAGTCATTTTTTGATCATTTTCTTATCGCTTCTAAGGAGCCTATTTTTCAACAGTTGGTGCCTGTGACTTTGTCTTCTTGAAAATTATGTAGTCTATTTTATCTTTAACTAGCGGGCCCGCCAGACGTTGTCACGTCCTGTTTATGAAAAAAATCATTGACAAATGATATACTAAAACGTTCCTCATCAATCACTCTATCCACCGGTGAAAACCGCATGAAAATCCGTTCGGTAGTTTTTGAGTTTATCGCGAACAGACAGACAGACAGACGCGGTAGGGGACTTTGATTTATACTATGTAATTATTATAATTCTGCATTTTAACTTCTATAGCATTTTAATTAAAATTATCTTTGTTACATTTTGTTATTAAGTAGCTTCTGCACGCGACTTCGGCCGCGTGGAATAGTCACGTTGGGCTAACGTTAACACGCGTCGGAATCTCTCAAAAGGAAAAAAAAAAACAATTTTGAAACATTCGTCTTTGGTGTTCCTATAGGCCCTATAGGTCTATAGCCTACCTCGATAAATAAGCTATCTACCACTGAAATATTTTTTCAAATCGGACCAGTAGTTCCTGAGATTAGCGCGTTCAACCAACTAAACAAACAAACCCTCCAGCTTTATAATCTATACTAATATATAAAGCTGAAGAGTTTGTTTGTTTGTTTGTTTGTTTGTTTGGTTGGTTGAACGCTATGATCTCAGGAACTACCAGTTCGATTTGAGAAAGTCTTTCGGTTTTAGATAGCTCATTTATCGAGGAAGGCTATAGGCTATATATAATAACGCTAAGACCAATAGAAGCAGAGCACAAATGAAGAATGTTTCAAAATCGGGCACTTTTTTTGCTTTTGAGCGATTACGTTATTATTATATACGTTGCCATGGTAACGTGTTAAGTAGTAGTAATAATATTCGTCCAATAGGACAGGCGAAGGAATTAATCCATACTGCCAATTCTGAATTTATGTGGTAAGTATCAAAGCTAACATTTTCAAAGTTTATTTTATTTTCCTATTCAAATAGTTCATAGGCGAAGGAATTAATCCATACTGCCAATTCTGAAATTATGTGGTAAGTATCAAAGCTAACATTTTCAAAGTTGTTTTTTTCCTATTCAAATAGTTTTTAGGCGAAGGAATTAATCCATACTGCCAATTCTGAAGTTATGTGGTAAGTATCAAAGCTAACATTTTCAAAGTTTATTTTATTATCCTATTCAAATAGTTCATAGGCGAAGGAATTAATCCATACTGCCAATTCTGAAGTTATGTGGTAAGTATCAAAGCTAACATTTTCAAAGTTTATTTTGTTTTCGTATTCAAAATTTTATACTACTTTTATTTCCAATTTTCTATTTGTTCTATATTACGTATTATAAAAATAAAGTTTGTGTATATACAATTAAAATAACAACTTTTTGATGAATGGATATGGCTACAAATGACCAAAAAAAACATTTTTTATACGCAGTGGAATATCCGTAATGCTTGAACTGATTTTCACGGGACTTTCACTGGAAGATAACTCACCTTATAAGAAGTAACTTAGACAATTTTAATTTGATTCTCAAGACTTCGCCCGCAATATCCTACTATCTCTTAATTGATTGGACCGACTTTCACGGGGCTTTTACGGACAGATAACTAGCGGGCTCGGAAGACGTTATGCGGACGGAGACGGATAATAAAATGAAAACCTTGACAAATTATACCTAAACCTTCCCCATAAATTATCATTCTATCTATTGGTGAAAACAGCATGAAAATGGTAGTTTTTGACTTTATCGCGAACAGATAAGCTGACAGAGGACTTTTTTAACCGACTTCGAAAAAGGAGGAGGTTACTATGTTTGGGTGTATGTATTTTTTTATGTATGTTAACCGATATTTTCATAAATTTTGAACCGATTTTAATGGTTCTTTTTTTATTTAAATTGGTACACTACGTAGTGATTAACCTGGCACTACCTGGCTACCTGGGCATTCGTCCGTGTGAAATTGATCAAAAATATGTTACAACCGCGTGAAACGTGTGCCTTACTGGACTCCAAGAATACATATACATTTATTTTTATAATTTGCATTACTTTCTTATATAATGTTAGTGAGCACTGAGTTTGGTATATAGTAGGTTGAAGTCCCAGGAATGTTGCTGATGATAAATTCCATTCTATTCGATATACTTTTCTGTAATGTACACACCCACTCACAATTTTACATTTCTTTAATACATTTTTTAAAAAGCGCGTGCGGAGCCGCGGGTAACAGCTAGTATTGTTATAAATTTTTAGCCTCTATATATAGCCTAGACAATAAACCCACTCACAATTTTACATTTCTTTAATACATTTTTTAAAAAGCGCGTGCGGAGCCGCGGGTAACAGCTAGTATTGTTATAAATTTTTAGCCTCTATATATAGCCTAGACAATAAATCTCGACATAAACGCTTTAATGCTTTTGAACATTTACCGGAACAATCTCTATACGTATAATAAAACTGTAAAGCTAACATGTCTGTACTTTTCCGGTTTTTATGAAAAAAATTATTGCGGGTGTCTAGGAATAAGTAATAGAATACATTTCAATCATCTTTAGAAATGTCTGTCTGTCTGTCTGTCTGTCAGTTTGTATGAATACACTTCACTGCTAAAGTACTGGCTTCACAATAAAACTTCATATTAGAAAATCATAAAGCATATCCTCGGAATTAACTTAGTTTTTGTTTCATTAAAATCGGTGTACTCTATCAAAGGTTATTGTAATTTTAATGACAGCTCGCGCTAAGTACGAGAGAAGAGTAGTAATATTATAAGGCTGGAGGGTTTGTTTGTTTAGTTTGTTGAATGCGCTAATCTGTGGAACTACTGGTCCGATTTGAAAAATTAATCAGTGTTAGATGACTCATTTATCGAGAAAGTCTATAGGCTATATCATCACGCTAAGACCAATAGGAGCGGAGCAACAATGAAGAACGTTTCTAAATCGGGTCTTTGTCCTTTTGAGAGCTTCCGCTTCGTGTTAGCGTTAGCCCAAAGTAACTATTCCAGACAAAGTCGCAGGAAAAAGCTAGTACATATATAAATCTATACATTGAATATGGTTTAAGTATATTTTGAGAGATCCAATTACGCTCCTATTAAGAACAAGACAAAATTACGGTTTGTTAAAAAAATAGTTATTACCTACCATCGTATTGCTTATTTGTTGCGATTTTGCGGACTTTTCGAAGTTAGATGTTATTATCTTTATAGGTATATGGATATCTAATACAAAATATTAGTACAGAGTGGGTAACCGGAAACTTTAAATTATTGCGGGGTGGTAGGGTTTTACAGCCCGACTGGGTCGCAACCACCATGTATATGGCGAAAAAGCCCGTAATAGTGATTCGCTTCTGCGGGTCGCGTTTTGGGATCAGCCTGTGCATATCCAGCTCTTCGCTGGCCGGCATGACAGCGGTGACCGGCGATGGATAGTATGTCATTCGGTGGTCGCCATTGTTTTTGGATTGTACTGTGCTTACCATCAGGAACAGTGCACTCATTTTGCCGTGCTACAATTAAAAAAAAAATTAAAATTTGAAAGACAGTGACATCTTATTACAAATATAAAATCACTCGCGAATTATTCCGCGTTAAATTATAATATAAAACTTCATAAAACTGGTATATAGTATAAAAACACTGGAAAACACTGAGGTGTCAACACTCCTGTCTTGTAGGCTGAGACCATGGAATGGTTTTATCCCAGAGTTATCATATAAAACGTTTCGAAAAGAGACTGAATACGCTCTACTAAATTAGCATTTTAACACGAATACTTTTGGTGCCGCAAATGTCCAAATTCCATGGTGATTATTTGGCAAATTGAGTCACAATTATAGAATCATTTTTCTACCATATTTTAGCATAAACGTGCGAAGTGGAAGTGCACC
The DNA here is from genome assembly GCA_015888305.1 of Antheraea pernyi. Classification (NCBI taxonomy): domain Eukaryota; kingdom Metazoa; phylum Arthropoda; class Insecta; order Lepidoptera; family Saturniidae; genus Antheraea; species Antheraea pernyi. Next base: position 23,465 of record MU159713.1, read on the forward strand.
TTATCGATCTATTATAAATCTCTGCAATTCTGTAGCAAAATAGTATGGGATACAATGCTATCCGCTCTGGCCCTTTCGGCACGTTTAGTGGACTTCATTTTAGTACAATTCGGGTTAGCAACTATGGTAAATCATTGAGGTCCAGGATTTAATGAAATATTTTTGATTAAGTGATGTATGATTTTTTTAATCTTAATAAATTTACTGCATAACACCTGAACGGCTACCAAGGAATAAAGTTCCACCGATGATCGCATATCATGCTATAACATTAAATTCAAATCCAAAATTAGTTTTTTAATTAAATAATCTCTGCATGATTTTTTTTTCCTTAATTTTTAAGTTATTATACATTAACGAATTATTATTATTATATTATTAGTATTATTTTTTCTTCTTAATTTTTTCATAATTCTTTCTTCTACTTTTATTGTTTTCCGCTTAGCATCTTGTTTGTTAATGCTGTAATCAACTATAATTAGTGACATAAATAATTTTAAGTTTTTTACATGTTTGTTTTTACCCATTTCCTTTATGTTACTGTTGTTGATTCATATGATAAATAAATAAATAAATAAACGTCATAAATTAGTAAAACGGTTTTTGTATAAGCCTCAGTTTTTTTAAATATTGCACGACAAAGTTAGCACTGTCCAATCCAAAAACAAAGGTGCGGCGGTAATTCAATAATCTATAGATCTTCGTTGGTACGCTGGCGTGCAAAACTCCCGGCAGCTGGGTATAAACTGGCTGATCAACAAGGCGGACAAGGAAGACACTCTTGTTACCACATCTAGATACGTTAATCTATGGTACATTAGCGAATCCTCGGTGTCCTAGAAGATATACAAAGCATGTGCACGCTACAGAAATGTGATCCCTGTGCGGTTTTAAAAAGGGTAACCACGTCTGACTATGTAGAACGATGAAATACGTAGAGTCGGAAAAGATTTTATTATATCGAACCGTTATTTTAGTTTTTGAGAACAAAACATCTCAAGTATCTGTCAAATGTAAAAACTGGTCTCTAAAAATAGTTCTCTGTAATTTATACAAAATCCTAGAGCAGAGCATTACCATCACATTTTATTTTAGACACAAAGGAAAGGTGTTTGCATTGATGTTTTCCACGACCTAAGTAATGCTAAACACAGCTTGGCATACGACCAATCTAGTACTTACGAGTGATTAGTAATAGTTTACCATTTGACATTGGTTATAGCTAAAATTTATTTCATTAGCTGGTTGAACTATTGGTTACAATGATAATTTAATATTACGTAAAGTGCATGACCGTCTGTCATTTGGCGTCATAAAAAAGAATAATTTTTAAGTGAAATTTATTTGATTGCTTTAATTATATAATGTCAAAATCGAATTTTAGTGCAATGTTTTTAAACGCAAGATATCTGGTATAAAATAGACGGAAAATACATTCTTGACTACAGCGTAGAGAGACGAATATCAGCACGAATTAGACAATTCGTGCGAAGTGAATTGACGAAAATGACCATAGAAACAAACATAGTATGTTAAATATTTGTAACAATTACCTATATTTGCTAAAGAAACTCTAAACAACAAAAATTGTTAAAAATGTTACATTTCTGATGTACCGTAAAGGTTTGGAACAAGCTTTCACCTTATGAGTACCTTATTTGTTACACTCGAAACATCTACGTGAAACTAGAATAAAAGCTTTATTCTGGTGTAAATTATTTTGCGTAAGTAAAAGTATTAAAGTTAAAGTTAAAGTTAAAGTAAACTGGGTTTAAAGTGAAGAAAATTATTAAATTTGTGCCAGTTCTATTTCTTTTAACGGAATGTGGAGCGTCTCATCAACTGATAAGGTCGTATTTAATTGAAGGCAGTGTTGATTTGCTGAGCGCGCAGCAATGAGTATTAGCGTGGGAAAGATATTTGCAAAATACACACGGAAATGTATATTTTTAAATATTAATGGTTTTTAAACAAGTTAACTAGAAAGAAAGAAAGAAATATTTTATTCATAATGCATTATTTACAAAATATACAAGAGTGGATAAAATATGTATGTCGCAGCATTACGAAATGGAATCCAGCTCAGCATATGCTAAAGTGTTAAGAAACACTTAGCGCTGATTTTCAGGTGGACAAGTGCAAGTCACGGAGCGATATCAATTAAAATTATGAAATATAATATATATAGCGAAAACAAGTAACGTAAATAATACTATTGTACATATTGTATACAGGGGAAATAAATAAAATTAGTAGGATACATAAAACAACATATAAGACAAGCAATTGCAGGCGTGACTAAGATATATATCCAACAAAAATTAGATGCAAAACCTTTGATTTACATACATTGTGATGCTAATAAAAACTTTTTAAAATGAATTTTAAATGTATGTACCGCATTGAGATTGCGCATTGCAGGGGGCAGGTCGTTCCAGCATCTAGTAGCAGCGAATCTAAAACTACCTCGAAATGAGGTGGTAGCATGCCGATGAGTACATAACATATATTTCGAAGCTCTAGTTCTATAACTATTTTGATCTCTTGCCCAAACTAGTTTTTCATAGAGATATTCAGGCTTCCCGGTTTTTATTACACCAAATAATAGTGTGGCTAAGTGCAGCTGCCTCCTATACTCCATTTTTAGCAGTCGCCCTTGATTTAAAAAGGGCGTGACATGAGTTCGTGGTGGTATGTGATAACAGAAACGTGCGCAGGCATTCTGTACCCTCTGTATAAGCCTCTTTGTTTTATTGAGAACACAAGAATCATATACAATATCAGCATAGTTTAGTTTAGACGGAATGAGCGATTCACATAGCATTATTCTAATTTCTGTACTAATGTATGCGCGAATATGATATAGAAGCTTAAGTCTATACATACAATTGCGTGTTGCCTCCAGAACATGTTTTTCAAAACGCAGGGATGAATCCATAAGTAAACCAAGATTACGAGACTCTGATACACACTCTATGGGTTCGTTGGATATCATGATCGAGGGTCGATTGAGCGTAATATTTGTAATTTGTTTTTTTAATCCTAAAACCATAAACTTAGACTTGGTCGGATTTAAGACCAAACAGTTAGCATCTGCCCATTCTTTTACACTGGCGAGGTCTTGATTCATTCTACGTGCAGTGTCCATGGTATCACGTGGGAGGCAGTGTAAGTATAATTGTAGATCGTCTGCATATAAATGAAATTTACAATACTTAATACTATTAACGATATCAGAGCTATACAGAATGAACCACAAAGGTCCTAAAATTGAACCCTGCGGGACACCTCTCTCAACTGGCATAAGAGTCGATGAAACTTTATCACCGAAACCACTCCCTATTTCCACATATTGAAATCTATTACTCAAAAAACTATGAAACCATTCAACAGTAGCCGAATCAAAACCATAATTCCTTAATTTAGATTTAACTACCATTATGTGTATACTTTGTGATGTTTTTAAATTTCTCAGTAGACGTTATGACTGCATTACAGATCTCAAGAATGCAAGGGGTACCCCTATGTCAAAATAAGTGGCGGGATAATAAAATGAAGCTTAATCAAAGACAGAGCAATGCACGCGCATGTGCAATTTGTATTTGCATCTGGCAGCGCTGTAGCGCTTTATAAGTAATTATTTCACAGTTTATGGGTTTAGAGTTTGACCAAACTTGATGTTAACCGATGACATGCCTTATGATTAGTTGATAGGCAAGACTAGGGGAAATGGCTCTCAAGAATTTTTTTCGAAAAACATCGACTTTCACTTGATACGCTGTTCTCAATAAGAAGCTTCATCTTCCTCCAAACCTAACGCATATTTACTGAAATAAAACCTCTTTGATGTTCATTGATGCTATTTGTGTGCTTTTTGAGTGTTATATCTAAAGGTCCGTGCTGTCAACATGTGAAAATTGTAATATACTTTTTTTTAATGAAAATTCATATTTTCGTTACGTTTTTTTTGCTTAGTTTCGTCTAGTAGGTACAGTCAAGGTCATCTATGTCATTGTCAAAACTCCCTAAATTCCGTGTTCTCCAAGAGGTATAAAAACTATTTTGAAAGATTTTGTGAGATATTTTTAACTGGAAAACAGTAGCTAACCAGATGGAGTACTAGATCAACACAGTATTTGAGCGTTTGTAAGTTTTAAATTAAAATATTAGTTTCAATGACGTAGCATTTTGAGATAGTAGCGTGTTTTTCTTAAGAAGCTTACATAACAAAGCTTAGGATAAAATCATAGTATTGTGATAGGGCATTTAAAGGCGAGCGTGGCTAATTTTGAATTTACCATAAAGTTGAAAGTCTGTCGTGAGGGTACTGGCTACTCATAGTTTTTTGTGATGGCATTTATTCACAATCATCAGCCACGTTATCACTAAAAACCTCAGGTGTGATTGTAATAGAATGGGTAGCACTCACAAGCAGCTTTCACAACTAGCTGTAATAATTAATAAGTTTTTTTTAATATCATGGAAGGCAAACGAACAGATTGGTCACCTGATGTTAAGTGATCACCACCGTCCATAGCCACTTGCAACACCAAAGTAGTCACATGTGCGTTGCCAGCCTGTATTGACGGAGAGGAAGAGTAGAGGGAAGGGGAGGGGAGGTAGGCCCGCGGCTCTCTCACTGACCGGACGAAACGCAACAATGCAAGCACTGTTACTTCTTGTCGGTTTTCTGTGAGAGGGTGGTACTACCCCAGGCGAGCGAACCCACTCATGCTGCAACCAGTAATAGCTTCAGCGTAGCATTACCTACTATACTACTAATATATATATACTACGAAAACCTACTATACAATGGCAGTAATAATGTAAAAGATTAGTTGCCAATAATAAATGAAAATCCACTCAATCAGGTAATATTAAAATTAAGCGGTATTATGCGCTGAAAGGTAAAATAAAATGATTTATAAAGGAGTTTTATGGGAAATCAATAGAGCGACGCACGTGCCCCGAGCGCTTTTCGGCCTGTCAAATCACAATTTTATCGCTTGAGCCATTTCGACAGTTTATGGCTCTTAGGGAAAGAGCCCGTCGGATTTACGAGAAGTGACGGAATGATGGCGATCACAATTTATAAAGCCGTATTAATTTATAGACGGGGATATGAACCACTAGCAACTGCTTGTGGCTTCGTATGGGGTTTTCCATTATTAAATTTAATAACAATAAATCCATGCATTTAAACGTACCTTTCTATTATATTTGAAGTGAGAACTTCAATAGCTGCGTTGCGAGACTTTGATAGCAAAAAACTTATGGGTTCGCAAGACCGATGACCTTGACATGTTCGTGACGTATTGCGCATGCGTCAGACTAGCGACGCGTAATATAGCGGCTTGTTTACTTGTAATATTCGCATTTTGTGTTTAGATTGTACCGCCCATCATATGTTTATTAACTGTATAAAAATGTTTTTATAGTAAATCTAACATGTCTCCACTTTTAAATTTAAAAAAATGGTTCAGGTGTCTGGGAATAAGTAATAAAATACATTTCAAACATTTTTAGAAATATCTGTCTGTCTGTTTGTTTGAACACGAATCACTGTTAAAAAGTACTGTGTTCACCGATAAAATCCCACTAAGCAAAATCATAAAGCGTATCCTCTAGTAATACTCGATTCCGTCCGCGTGGAACCTAATGTAAAAATACAGTGACTAATAAAATCACCTGAATGTATTTACTTGTCTACTTTTTTCTCGTATTTAAGTCGCGTTGTCATTAAAATTACAATAACTTTTGATAGGCTGAACCGATTTTAATGAAACTAGGACTAAATGTTACTTGAGGATATGTTTTATGGTGTGAGTTTTTATCGTGAACGCAATATTTTAACAGTGATGCGTGTTCATACATACAGACAGACAGACACTTCTAAAAATGATTGAAATGTATTTTCTTACATATTCCTAGACACCAGCAACAATTTTTTTCACAAATATTGAAAAAGTACAGACACTTTACATTTACATTATATGTATAGATTACATAATGTAAATAATTTAAGATGTTAAAAATTGTAATAGATACTATGGACAGTGCTATAGACTGATAAATAAATGACAATAAAGTAACGGAAGTGAACACTTCCACTGACTAATGGACAGTTATAGGTATGTAATGTTGTTTTGGGTGTAGAGCGAGATGAGCTAATGTGAGGGAAAGATTGGAAAATAAAGAGGAGAGGAGAGATTAGGGTTAGATTTAGTAGTTTTGATACGCTTGTGAGGTTGACGATTATTTTATTTCGAATGTGCTGTTTGCTTCTCAACAGCTCTCATGATTGAAGCGGCCAAGTTTCTGAACATTGAATGTGGTATAATTTGTAGATAATAAATTTTAAAAAACACACGAGTGACGCAAGTTCTTATTATTAAATTTATATTTATCATTAGTGTAGTATAGTTTAGTGTTTTTATTTTGTCACATGTTTGCCAAATGCCATAGAAGTTTTCACAACTGTCGATATTGAATTTTACCATAAACATATAAAGTTTCAACTTTCAGTAAGTTTTTCTCATAGTACATACATCAAAGGAAATACGTCTTTGACCTTTCATTCATAATATACTAATAGACCTGTGACATCTCTCTTTCTTGGATTTATCGCGCAAAACAACACAAAGCGATCACATATACAATTGTGTCGTTACATTTAAAAATAAATCCAATTATATCCATTTCTAAAATGTTACCTTACTTTTCAAGGTCTTCAAATTTTGTACATAAAGAGCATAAAGAAATTAAAAGAAAGAAAAATTTGAAACTCGTTGTATGTGCAGTATAAAACTGGAAATCTGGAAAAAATTTAACATATTATATGAACGATTAAAACTGGATTTAGCACGTTTTGAAACCTGTCCGCTATCGATTGGATAGGTCAGTTACTCTAATTTCATGAGATTTCCGAGATCACTGCGTTCAACGAAATGGCTAATAGTTCTAACTCAAGTCCTTTAAAAATTATTTCTAGGTTTCCTGCCATCGCGGCTACATTGGATCGCGCGCGCCTCAGTTTCGAATAAATAAATCATTTTAGTATAAGATAGAATAAATCCGTACATTTATATCTATCTTCCCCTAAAATGACCGTTAAGCAATTTTGTTATTTCTATTTTTAGATTCCGGTGTCGGTGTTGTCTAATTAACACTCAGATTCGATCTCTATTAACATGCGTGTTGCGCCCACGCTCGCGTAACCCTCACTCTCAGTATATAGTATCCTAACTATGACCCTCACTCGCGCCGCCGCGGGCCCCTCTATCGATCCCGCACAACGTCGCGTTTCTTCTGGTAAACTCTCGAACCTAGGTTGTCCTCGGATGGAGCCCTCGAGCTGTTACTATCGCGATACAGTGACTCACCCATATTACTTGCACACACATGAGATCACAGCTCACATACGTGCACATATTACACACATGGTGGAAGGGTTTTATTTTTTTCCCTTATTCGAACTGAATAGTGTAGTTTCATTTCCGATATACATGTAATCATGTAATGAATATTACATTAGAATAGTTAGCTAGGTCAGATCCAGGATTTCGGTTACAGCTCAAGCCGAGGCGTATGTGCACCCTTAAGCTAGTTGCCTGAATAAAATCGAGTAAAATTGAGTACCTTAAGCGCTCGCCTGAGTAGTCCGGTGAAGCTGTAAAGACTTTACCAGGTCAATAGCGTAGTCAGTTCGAGAAAAAAAAACTCTTTTTGAAATGTAACGATTCAATTCGCTTGTATATAAACATGCTATGTACTAGTGTAGAGAAATAGGCATAAGGGAAATGCGCATTCAACGTTTATAGTGGACTATTCTACCGATTATTGCATCTGGCGTTATGGCACGATTTCACAGAAAACGAGACGGATGGTCGCCTTACTCATGATGGTTTATAACGGAGGAACACGCTCGTGGCATATATGTATATATCTCAATACTTTTTAGTTTTTTTTAGTTACAAATTAAATGATCGTCAATGTTGATTATTGTAGTTTCATCAGTCTCGAACAAATGGCGCTTTAAATTAGTGTGTCGATTGAAAACTGTAGGACCGACTGTTATAGTTATCTCATAGATGGCGCCATGTTTTGACTACCGGATTTTAATTAAATTTTTCGTTCTTTACCCCAACGCTTTTAGGTAGACTGGTTACTCTATAATACCTAATACTTTACCATGAATTTAATTTAACATGTAATAACTGAGCTACAGTTATCCGTGGCCTGATCTGCTAGTAAATATATATAAATAAGCTGTAAGAGGACTTCCGTTGTGCCTGCATCGCGTAAAAACTATAATATTTATCTTCATAGTTTTCGATCAAATATTATTACTTTCAATACAAAACTATTTGGCCTTTACCCAAAAAAATATTAGGTCTTTACCTATGAAATTGCCGTTTGGTATGAAAAAATTTAAACGATTTTTTTTCATTTATTTTTAATTTGTATTAATCGAAGTAATCACCCATGCAATCAATGCATCTTTGCCAACGCAGTGGAAATTTATTGATGCACTTCTTAAAGAAGTAAGCTTGACGGAAGGCAACAAATTCTTCAAAGGCATTTTGTACTGCCTCTCAGGTATTTAATTTTTTTCCCGCCAAGGAGTTATCCAAATTCTGGAAAAAGTAGTAGTCTGTAGGCGCAATATCTGGTGAGTAGGGCGGATGACTGGGAACTTCCAACCCCAGTTCTTGCAACTTGGAGACCGTCTGCTATGCAGTATGAGGTCGCGCGTTGTCGTGCAGGAGCCAATGCTGGTTGGAGATGTGCCAGTTTCTCCATCATTGTGTTCAGTTCTTCACAGTACACATCTGCAGTAATGCTTACCCCGTTTGGTAAGAAGCTGTGATGAATCACACCGGCGCTAGACCACCAAACAGTGACCATCACTTTTCTAGGGGTAAATTTTCGTTTAGGGCATTGTTTAGGTGCTGAACCAGGATTCAACCAACTTGTTGAGTGCTTGCGGTTATCAAACGGAATTCATTTTTCATCGCAGGCAACGATGCGGTTCAAAATTCCTTCATTTGTGTGTCTGTTGAGCAGTGCAAGGCACGTCTCGACGCGTACTTCGCGCTGGCGATCATTGAGTTCGTGGGGCACCCATTTGTCAAGCTTTTTTACCTTGCCAATTTGACGCAAATGGACCAATATTGTTTTGACGCTAACATCGAAAGCTGCTGCTAATTCAGCCGTAGATTGTGTAGCTTCCACAATCGCCTTTAATTCGTCATTGTCGACCAAAGTCTTCGGACAACCGTGAGGTTCATTTTTCAGCTCGAAATTCCCAGAACGGAAGCGAGCAAACCAATAACAGGTAGTGCGTTGGTTTGTAGTGTTAGCTCCGTAAACGTCGTTGATGTTGCGTGCCGCTTGTGCCGCGTTGCTGCCACGACTCGAATTTTTAACGTATCCAAAAAAGATTGAAATGCGATGAAAATGTAACACTAATCAATAAACAAATGACTACTTTTGGAAAAAAGAATTCCATGTTTTTAAAATAAAATTAATTTGAAATTAGAATTCATGGCCAAACAAAAATTATTTTGATTTGAAATGGCCAATACTGCAGAACGGCAATTTCATAGGTAAAGAAAGACCTATTAAGTATTAAGAAATCTTCGTTTAATATAAAGTTTTAAGAAACTATAAATTCTATAAGTACTAAGTACGCGTTCAGTGATGTGTATTTTCTTACTGTGAAGTAGTTGGGCGATCGATGTGGTACGCCTACGCAGGACAACGCGTACAAAGTCGCGGATATCAGCTAATTGACAATAATGATCTCTACCTTACCAGGTTACTTGAACGCTAGTCCTCTTTCAGAACTTACCGTGTTACCGATCTTCACCAATATCGAATTAAGTTCTCGTAAGTCTTGACATGAGACAGAATTTCAATAACAACAAACAAAAGTAAATATAATATTACACCATTGTATGCGAGAAGAAAACATGATTTAGTATTTCTTCACAAATTACTATAAAATTATATTTCATCTTCCTCTTTGCTAGTATAATCTCTAAATTTTAACACGAATTTTGAATATCGATTTCCTAAAACATTTATAAGAATATTGCTTGTTAGTACAATCCAATTGTACGTATGACTCGGTTTATACAATGAGTTCGCATCCAAACACATCACATTTGACCATCGAGCTTTTAAATTAAAAAAGACAAACGCATCTCATATTTTGGCTATTTAAACAAAATTCAGTAAATTATATTTCAATACGCTTGGTATTTTATTAGCCAACTTGTCTATTTTTCCATATGTTAATTTTAGTTCTTATATATGAATTCATTTTCACTTTTACATTTATTCTTGGTCAATTCTTTTTCATTTTCAAATGTTTATCAATATTTAATGTTATATAATTTTTATTTTTCATTATTATTAGTATAATATGGTGTATTGATGTGAAAAATTTTGTAGGTTTTCAATCTCCTATGCTCCTTCTTATTATTGTTATTATATTGATCATAGGACTGTTGCATTAACCACAACTGTAAATAAATAAATAAAAAAACATATACGACTTTAAACATTTATTATAGTTTTTTTACAGTAACTTAACAAAAGAAAACAATACAATTAACATGATATGATAGTTTTATCTTAGGGTATAAGTTAAACAAGTTTTAAAGGTTATTCACAAACTAAGAGCTAACTTAAGGGCCACTTGTACACAATGTTTTAATTTTAGCATCTTGTACCAACTGTTTTATGGCGCTAAAAACGTTTATCGACCTGTCAAAATTAACACATTTGTTACAAGTTTGCTATGTTAAGTCTTAAATTGTGCTACGTTTTACGTTTTGTCAAAAAAAATAAAAAAATCGTAAGTGTAATTTATTTACAAATTTTCTCGATTTTGTGATAAACTAACAAATAAAATGTAACTTAATATGATAGTTTTATCTGTAATTAATAAACTGGTTGTACTCTATTATATAACAACGTGTCAAAAATACACAAAAAATATCAAAAAAAAGGGTTAACTCAAAATAAGTTTGCATTAATTTTCCATAATTTACTCGTAGCGTTTGTTAAGAGAGGTTAACATTTACAAATCAAATAAATTACTTATTATTGAGACAAATTATCCATGATTGTAGTTTTTATAATACAAAAAAATATTTAAAAAAATATCAATAAACACCACTAATTTATGTTGCCATTACTAAACACTAAGAGATTATTTAAATTCCAATGATGGAAATATTTACAGCTTAGTGTTGCCAACACTGTACTGAATAGAATATTAGCCACCATAGACTAGAAAAATATACGGAATGTGTAATATTTACAAGGGGTAATAATATGATTTCTTACTTAGTCCACATGTTTAAGTTATTCTAGTTTGAAGTTCAACTTCAAATGGTCAACAACATGACAACTTTTACAATTATTCATACTTTATCATAAAATAATGGCTTTTAATTACTAAAAAATAACTATCTCGATTTTATAATATCAATTCATAGGGAAAATTTATATTATTAATATGATTTAAATAAAACGCGTTGATAGGAGAGCTTACAGTACTGTAAAAACTTTTAATCATATTGTTTAAAAAAAACGGTTTTCTCGATATTACTGATATTTTATTTAAAAAAAATACCGAAGAATACTCGATAAACGTGAAAAATATGATATGTTTTTAGTTTTTTTTAGGCCATTATTTTGTGATAGAGTATGAAAAATTAAGTTTTTTCGGCTCAACCTAATAATATACATAGTAGGATATTATATAGTAAAGGTTGGCTACACTATATAACACAGTTTATGTCGTGTGTCATATAATATACTGAGACCATTAACACAAACCATTGATTTTCTCAATATTTTAAATACTTTTTAATATATTCGGTCAACAATATAAACAAAAATGCATGATTCATATTAATCTACATTTTAATTTTAATTTAAAAGCAAAGAAACTACATAAAGCAGCTATTTTTAAAGCTTAGGACATCTCTTTTACTTTTTATAATTTTCCATTTCTCAAAAAAGGTTTTAAAAATAATATTTGTAACTGTGAAATAATAAAAGAAATTCAATGATAAATTTGCTTTTTTTCTGGGTACACCTCGTAACTTCAAAGTTAGGAATTTCAAAAAAAAATTAGGGAAAACTGTTTTTGGATTTTGGACTTCAGTATGTAAATACGAGAGAAAAAAAACGTAAACAAAAAATGTCACCATTCTAAACATATGAAGATTTATTTTACATAATTAATGCATTCAAGAAAGTTTTCTAGTAGAAAAATCTATTGCGAGGAAAAAGTAGTTACTAGATTTACTCAGAAAGTAGACTAAATATTTTTATAAATTGTCTAACCCACTTTAAAAATAACTGACATTGAATGTATCATGTATCATCAATTAAAAAAAAGGAAATACAGTAAGATTTTTTGTAAATGAATAAAAAAATGTAGTAAAAAAAAGGTATATGACACATAGATTTTGTTGCATTTATGTCATAGTTATTGTACAGATCCATAACACGACAGTATTTTGACTAGATCTAACGCTACATTAGATATAAATAATCTACCCGCATAAAATAATCATACTAAAGAAACTGAAAGAGATTTTACAGTTTGGAAATTCTTTGGGACAGAAACATACAATTTTTACTTTGTACTACTTTGTAACTTCTAACGTCATTTATTTATTTTTATGGGATATATAGTTTTAATCTTACTGATAGTTGTAAAATTGGTTGAAATCAGCGGTTTCCAGATTGAGAGACGAACGAATCATTTGCTAGACAGAGATTTCTTGTCATTTTTATAACCATTTCAATTATTAAAAGATTTGAAAAAATATGCCTTTAGAAGTTACAGAAAAGTGCAGTAGGAAAACAGAATAAAAATTTGTTTTAGGGAGATAGATTTTTTTTTAGATAGAATAAAAATGTTAAGGGTTACTAGCATAAAGTTTGAGAACCGCTGATTTCTTTATACATTAAAAAAGTAAAGAGAGACGAATGAATTATTGCTATGTGGGAGTATAAATGAATCAGTCGATTAAGAGATCTCCGTCCTGCGCTGTGAACAACGTGTGAAGTTTCCTCGCGAACTCGGGACCGACACGCCGCGGCCGCGTGCCCGGCGCCCCCGCGCGCGCCACCCCCACGCCCCCCAGCTCCCGCACGCCCTCCGGCTTACTTACACCCTTAAACACCATCATCATCATCAGTCTGAAACCCACTGCAGGGCCATATACCTATTTCCGAAGGAACGTATGGGTACCATCACCAGCCCACGACGTATTGGCAAATTTCAAGCTCTGAGAAACCCATAGTTCTATGTTTCCCCACATACGGTCGTACTACAAGAACATTTCTCAAATTCAGGCTTGCTCACGATATTTTCCTTCACCGTCAACAGTGTTATCAATTTAACATTAGTAAATATACGCAAATTCCGAAAAAATTCTTGGTACATGCCGGGATTCGAATCTGCAGACGTCAGATTGATATTCCACCGGTCAAATGACTAGACCATCACAGTTTAAACGGACATCGAAGAGACACTTTAGGGGAAAGTTTTCTTCAAAATTTAAAAGGCAAAAAGCGACAATGGTAACTTTGTTATAACCTGGTAATAACCCTTTACCCATACATAATTTTAAAAAATCGACATTCTGAACATAGCCTTAAGTCCGGGTTTGCGCAGAATATAGTCAAGAATCTTACACAATACAAAGTTAAAATATTATTATAGAAATCTAAAATTGAAATTAAAATTATACCTAGTTATTAACGATGTTGTACCTACATATAAAATAATGTCTTATATATATATACCTGATAACATATACGTAAATATGTGTTCTACGCGTCTAGTATAATAAAGCGTCGATGACTTAGTTAATAGGGTGTTTGATATCACATCGATGGGCGTAGGTTCGAGTCCTGAGTCGGAGCGCGCGGTGAAAGAAAACATTGTGATGAAGTAGTCACACGGTGGTATGGCTTTTTCTAAGGTTATCTGACTAGCTACCACCTTCAAGCAGTAAATCTTTTCAGGTGGTAGAGCCACGCTGAAGCTATTACTAGTTTCATCATGAATGTGTCGGCTCTTCCGGGGTACTACCACCCACTCACAGAAACACCCACCTCAACTAGCAGTGTTTGTATTGTTACGTTTCGTTCGGTCAGTGAGAGCGCCGGAGGCCCATCTCCTTTCCCTATCCCTCCCCCATACACAGGCAAGCAACGCATTTGCGACTCCTCTGGTGTTGCTAGTGTCTATGGACGGTGGTGATCACTTAACATCAGGTGACTCGCATGTTCGTTTGCCGGCTTTTGACATTTAAAAAAAAATCTATCGCGAAGTACATGTTAGTGTGTTCCGGCAGCTGTAGTTGAGAGCCAGTCCTTCTCTAGGTTTATCGTGTTTACCATATTAGACCAGATCGTCACTTCACATTAGGTGAAATAGTGCTCAAACACTAAAACCTATAAAGCATTAAAAAAACATATATGGAACATAAGATTTGAGATGAGACAAAAACCACTCTTTTGAATATTGATGACATTGAGACACTTTGTAATAATATTACCCATTTTTGAATGTCAATTATGATATGAGAATCGGTTGTCAAATCATTAAATAACCAAAATAGAATACAGTTATTCTCAAAATCTACTACCATTTATTTATTTATTATGGGTCAGCAACATGACAATGTAACGTGACATTTGTAAATATATGTCCTAAAGGTAACACTTTCTAGTTAAATATAATGTAATTACAGATACTCCAACAATAAAATAAATGTCAATAAAACTAAATATTGAAGTATTTCATAGATTTAAAAATTTAACAGAAATTATATGAAAACTAATAAATTGTAACAGAAAGAGAAATAAAATATTAAAAACGAATAACACTAAAAATTTATTTTATGAATAGACACGTTTTGTGCATTGATCTATTATATGATTTAGGTATTCTATTAACCGTAGAGTAAAAGCCTAAATGAAGTATAGAAAAAATTACAATAAAAAAATTAGACGTCAATGTATTGATTATATCAAATGGGGCCCAAAAAAACAAATTACCTCTAAGAAATCAAGCGGCGATTTATACTTATCGGTGAGAGCCCTCGATATCTCCAAACTCGAAGACGGCAGGACGGCGAGCATCTGTTGCCATAACCTGTTTAACCCCGTTCCTATGGGTACATAATTCAAAGCTGTGATATATTCAAAACGATTATCGAAAAATCTATATTAATACTATTAAATCTGGTAGGAAACTTTTCTCTTGCCACAAACCATATAACCCATAAATATATTTTTTTTTTAATTAAGAATCAGTGTGTAGTAAAAAATGTAGTGTTCTAGTATTCTTTATATATAAGAAATAATAGTTGATAATAGTTGATAATTGATAATAGTGCCGGAACCAATACAAACATTGTAGTGACCCTATAAATATAAAAATAATTAAAAGCGGTCAAGATGCTTCCGATATGAAATATATATAAGGGTTGTTGAGGTATGTATGCTTGGTACACATATATGTTTCAACAACTCATATATGTATGAATAGTTAGCTTAGCTTAGGTTAGCTTACATAGGTCGCGAATTGCATGTATCAGGCAACAGCCAAAGCTAGGTGTGCCGCGCACCCTTGAGCTAGTTGTCAAAATAAAATCGGCTCAGTGCCTTAAGCGCTCGCCTTAGTAGTCCGGTGAAGCTGTTAAGACCTTGCTTGGTCAATAGAGTAGTCAGTTCGAAAAAAAAATGGTCATGATGTTTAATTGAATTACGAACACACATACAAGAAAAATTAATATATGCAAATAATAAATCTCAAGATATTATTCGTCTGAAAGCAGTAAACCCTTCAAAAACAGTGATTTGAAGAAAAAAAATCTTTATGTAGTCTATAGTACATTTATTGAGGAAGGTTATGGCTATATAACATCACGCTACAACCTTTAGAAGTGGATCATCATCATACTCTTAAGCCACAAAGTATACTACTAGAGAACGAAGTAATAGTAGAGGGAGGAGTGTTGGCAGTGAAAACTAAAAGCGAGTACAACCGCGAACACATTTAGTCAAATAACAATCTTAATCAATACGATAAAATCAACAATAACGGTAGAATATTTTCTATAGAAGCACTGACACTCTAGAATGATGGAGCCATTTCATTTTATGGTTAGGGACTGGAGTTTTTGGCGGGGTCTTGAAATGTCATGTAATGGATTTTAAGTTTTATTCATCAACTTTTGTTATTTGGCTCAATATTTTGCAGAATTGCTGGTGTTTTACGTAATTTAGTTTGGTTATTACCGATTCTGACTTGCCACAAAAACTCCCTGGAAATATCTAACAAGACGGCCACCATTTTGTTAGTACATTGTAATTATCACAAAACGCTTGTAATATAATTTACTTACTCAACAATAGTAGTAATAATCTACTAGAAGATTGGTTGCCAAAAAATTAAATAATAAGTAAATACTAAGTACTGTAATTGAATAATTATGCAGACTAACAATAATTCACATTCCTGTTCCATTACAAGGATAAACAGGGTATGGAGGGTAGAGGTAAGGAAAATCACCTAATATGCAGGATATGTTGAAAAAGTGTCCAGCTCTAAGCAGTACATATTAGTTCCAAGACTCTCCAAAATGTCACTAGCATGGGTAAAGGTTATAGATAGTACGAAATCATCTTATAAATATAACCTAAAATGACTGCTGTAAGATTGTTGAGTTAGATTTGATAGTTAGGTTGTGGATTTAATAGTGGTTGGACTTTTGATAACTTTATAATAAGTTTAGTAATTTTTGAGTATTTATTTTTTATAAAACTTATTAAAATAACTGAACAAAAATGAACCCTGTTGCACCTATGCCTTAATTTAACGCAATTTGCCAAAATCTATTTCATACACAGAGATAGTTCTCCTTATATCAACACTCCCTAAAACAAATATAAGAAAAATAATAGAATATAAAAAAAAGTCATTTAAAAAGACTATCCATGTCCATCACTGTACTGAGTTTTAGCACCAATATTGGTGGCAACTGATCTATAGTTAGATATTTAAAATAGTCTCACCGTCTCTATCTACGGAAACGCAGTTCTTGTTATCACCTCTCATGTAGAATTTGGCTCGTTCGTCGAGGGCGCGTATCGCATGTCTGAAAGAAAATAAAAAATTTTGAAGCGAAACTTCTTTTGTGACGGTGTGCATTGGATTCTATGAAACAAAAATGAGTAAAGAAAAAGAGATCGCTATAAATGTATGTGTAGGTTATAGGCTGTGGGAGAATGACATACTATATTCTTAATGTACTCAAAATATATAAAAAAATAATGAGAGAGAGAGAGAATATGAAATGAGTAATTCTCTTAAAAAATAATCCGAATTCAATTTTTTATTTATTTTGGCAAGCAATCTTCTTTGTTGTAAATTATTACTAAAATTATGAAATAGGTAAACATTGGGTACTCTCGGTTTTCTAATAAAACGGTGGTTTAATACAACTTTTCAGGGACCTTTTGTGACGTTATAAAATTCATTTTCTATACAATTATCTCCAAACCTACTTTACTTGTGCACAATAATCAAACTATATTGTGTAAAATACCATAAATATTACATGATATAGCTTCAAATATCTCACTATTATTAGCAAAACTTAGATAAGCTGGATTTAGTAAAAGACCAACATAATTTGAATACTAGAAACTGCGACAAATTGGTCATTCCACGTTCCAGACTCACTAAGACCAGTAACAGTTATTTAAGTAATAGTGTTAGGTTTTATAACAAATTCTCAAATTACATTACCGATTTGCTGGATAGTGAGTTCAAGCCATGGTATCCAAAGAAACAAAATACACAACGTTTTAAAATTATATTTATATATTAGCTGACCCGGCTCAGTCACACCTTGCTGTGACAAGTTGAATTAAAATCATAATACAGTATTCTCAAAATTAAAACGTAGTGCCGTCTATAATATATCTATAACAGTCGGTCCAACAGTTTTCTGTCAACAAACTAACTTAAAGCACCATCTGTTCGAACCTGATGAAACTTACAATTAAGAACAATAATCAACATTGACAATCATTTAATATGTAAAAAAAAAAATATTGAGGCCATTAATCGAAATACAAATCGTATCTCTTAGGTTGGACCAAATTATATATACACGTCATTGTTTCATGAAGATAGGTTGGGTAGTTTTGGAGTTCATCGTGGACGAACATCATGACACCGGATTTTTATATATTAAGAAGATATAATGCTCACTTGTATGGTGTTTCCGCGACCGCTTTCGTGTAACGCATCAATAACATGGTCAATTCGTTGACCGAGTTCACTTTTATGACGTCACACTCCGTACTGACCAGTACGTCTGGAAGTTACAAATTGACCATATTCATAAAGATATGTTAATATTAATAAAAACTTAATTGAATTAACAAGAAATAATATAGTATATTCGCATCCCTGGCCGATTCCATCCTTTTCAATTCGATTGACATATTGACGTCAATCAAAATATAAGATATGAATATAAAAGAATAAGTTACACATATATTGTCACTAACAGAAATCAGAGAATTAAAAAAAAATGGTCGGAATAAATCTGTACCTCGACAGCGCCATCTATCGAGTTCAATTAAAATAAAGAATCATCCAAGTGGCCTCTAAGTACAGAAAAAAAAATCAAATCAGTCAAATGGTTTGGAAGAAGCACGAATATACACTCTTCAGAAATTTATACATAGAGAACTGACTATAATTGTCCATTCTTATTCTATGTTGATGACGATTTGTATTAGTGTTAGCTAAAACAATCATTTTTTTGCTATCGCCATACTAATGGCAACAACTGAACTAAAAAAAAAATGGCCTAGTTGACAGCGTGTTCGGATATAACGTCCATGGATGTAGATTCGAATCCTTGTAACTGATTTGGAGCTTCCGGTGAAGGAAAATATCGCGATGGAGCAATAGCATGGTTGTAGGGTATTTTCTAAGGTCACCTGGCTAGCTACCACTCTCAAGATGAAAATCAGTCACCAAGCAACCGTTGATGTTTAACATCAAATGAGATTATGCTCAAAGACCTATAAAGTATTACAAAAATTCGTTTTAGTTTGTCCTGCAGGTCGGCATGACAGCGGTAACCGCCTATGGATCATAGATCTCTTGGCGAAAGTCGTTGGCTTTGAATAACACTGTATATATTATCATTTAGAATTGAGTCACTATGGAATGTTCTACCGGTTTCTATGAGATGGGCATTTTTAAAAACACGGACAAAAATTACTATTTGTTGATTTAACATTTCGCTTATATGCATATATGTACTATAATACTTTTTTTTAATATTCATGTGGTCTATATTTTATAATATGTTTATATATGTGTTACAGTGTACGTGCCGTTAATTTAAGTGATATTTATTAATTTTTGTTTTACCTGTACACCCTAAATATCCCCGATTCTACTCCATGGAACATATCCATTCAATGGTTGCCTCAAAGAGATTGCTATTAGCAATAATTGCCCCCTTGTACTATCGCCCTTTGTACTAATCACATAACTCGAGATGTTTTATAGCGTATATGTATAATGGTGTACTATAAATATTAAATAAATACAATAATAAAGACGTCGTGTTTGATAGATTTTTTTTCTTTATGAATCGAAAAATATGGCAACACTGAATAAACGTCATTACCTGCTATGGCCATTTCGAGATCGGTTTCAGTTATCAGAGCCTTCTTGTTGCTTCTATCGTGATTCTTACGGCCCGATCTAAAATTATACATGACTTATTATTAATTTTATTTTTGGCAACCAATTTTTTAGATTATTACTGCCAATGTCGGTTATATTAAAAGTTTCTAGCGATGATTTCAATGAATTAATAATATGAAAGCCGTCCTGTTAAAACTTTTGTGGTATTGGTAGGGAATTTTTGTGGTAAGACAGAATCCATGGTCCGTGGTATTATTTCCCAGTCACTTCATTTGAGCACAATAACTAAATTATATTACGTAACCACCAATATTACGAAATAACACAAAACAAATAACACAAAAAATATATCTATAACAGTCGGTCCTACAGTTTTCTGTCAACAGAGTAATTTAAAGCGCCATCTGTTCGAGACTGACGAAACTTACAATTAATAACAATAATCAACATTGACAATTATTCAATTTATAATTTAAAAAAATATTGAGGCCACTAATCGAAATCTCTCAAATTGGACCAAATTATACATTAAATGCCAACGTTTCATAAAAATCGGTTGAGTAGTTTCGTAGTTCATCGTGGACAAACATCACGACACCGGATTTTTATATACTTAGATTTAATAAATCTATATTCATAATTGTACTAACTTGAAGTAATCATCGAGTCCGTAGACGACCAGAGACAATGCTATCTGTACTTGTCGCTTCTTGTTTGCTATAAACTCAGAGAGCATATGTTCCTGGACATACTGAGCTACATCCTCAGCGCTGCATATGTACAGAGCGACCTCGCAACGACGTTTCACTGGCATTAGCTTCATCTATACCCGGTTAGATTACCCAAAAAAAAAATCAAAATAAAAACACATTGTATTCAATTTAGGCCCTGAGAAGGTGCTTATGAACGTCAAAGCTACCACCGGTTTGGACAAACAACCCACTGATCGAGAAGAACCGGCAACAAACTCGACCTGGTTTATCTTTTCATGATACATATTTTTACATTCGTTTTCATTGGATGCACAGAAAGTGGTGTCATTTTCAAACGTCACCATTGTTCACAGACTGATCGACCCTATAAATGGACTTTACACATTATAAAATGAAAACCTGCTTGACATGGTGCTTGAACTGGTAATGGTAATGGTAATGGAACTGGTAATGTGCTTTAGGACTTTGTTATATAACCTAACACTATTTATTATGTAAAAAATGTTATTGGTCTTAGTGATCCTGAAACATGCAATGACAAATTTATTATTGTTTCTAGTATTTAAATTATGTCGGTCTTCTAGTAAATCCAGTTTATCTAAGTTTTTGTGGACATACGTTAGATTATCAAGAATGTATTAGGAAAGCAATAATATTGTTTGTACCACCATACACTAACTATACATCATTAGCCTTAGGCCATAGTGTCAGTATGCTTAACATTTTCCGTGCCACGTATATATATATATCAAAGTCCTGAAGGACATGTCAGGTAAAAATGGAACGACTCTGACTCAGAATCAGCAAAACCAGGAACAGTTTTTTTAGGTAATCGTGATAGGTCAACAAAGTCCTAAAGCATATTACCTATTTGCCGGATTGTAAGTTTAGAGTAGATTAATTTGGTTCTTCTCGATGAGTTGGTTGTTTGTCCGAACCGATGGTGGCTTTCAAGTTCATTAGCGGCTTGTTAGGGCCTAAATTGAATAATATTTTTGATTTTGATAACTAACGTCAATTTTAACTTTTATAATCATGTTGAATAGTAATTATACCCCATATTTTAAACGTTATTCAATAATAAATATATTATTTAGTTGATACATATATTTATGTTTTTCACAGGATAATCATTTAGATTATTCTAGTAATATTCCCATACCCCGTCCCTCGCCCCGTATGTTTCCACTACTTTATGAATGGCAAAACTTTATTTGTCAGTGTATAAACATTGGAAATATAAAAAAAATTAAACATGTTATATGATTGATTAAAATTGGATTTAGCTCATTTCGAAATGTAAAGACTCATTTGTTCTTATTCATTATTTTATTACCGTATACAAAAAAGATCATGGCTCTCCTGAGCTAATTTGCAACATATAAAAAGTAATTGTTTCTTCAAAACTGGCTATACTCGGACCTGCCCTGCCTTTTCTACGCTACAAACCGGGATAACCGGTATTTGAGTACAAAAGAAACCTGCAAAAACATGAACATACATATAATCTACCAGGTCTAGCCTCACCTCATCTTCATCTCTAACGTAACTCTTCGACACAATCCTGGACCAGAACACCAAGCCCTGGTCAACATCCTCTGTAGTCGTGAGGAGTCGGGCTCCAACATCTCCAAGCTCGGCCGCCAGATCAATCAACGAGTACTTATCAAATAGTGCTTGATGGATTTCCACGTTCATGTACTAGAAAACAATTAAATTCCAACATAATCACGAGAATTGAAGATTTGAACCTAGTTGCCTAAAAACACCTTCAAACCTTGGGTACGAATACTGCGATAAGTGAACCATTACCATCATATGGGCTTATAACAGACTCATCGTATGGTCATGGCCCTCTTCCTGAAGTAAGATATGGAGATAATCACCACGCCAGCCTACGTAATGACGATTTGAAATTTCGAGAAGTTCACAGTTATATATTTTTCCACATATGGTGGTACTACAAGATGTCTTAAGTTCAGGTTTCGTCAATACGTTTTTACTTCATTGTCAGCCAATAGACTTACCAATTTAATTTAGTAAAAGTGCACAAATCGTTGCTACATGCCAAAGTACGAAATTCACATTACACCTGCCAATCCATTCAGTCAAATCAACTTTTTCACCGAACCACAGCATGGTTATACCAGCTTTTCTAATACCTACTTTGTCAGCTAGTGTGTTCTGGTATTTGCACTTGAAAGCCAAATATCTAATAAGTTATATATTATAATAATTAACATCTCATTATAATAATATATTAACATCTTAAGCTGAATCGTTGTTTAAAAAAAAAAAAGGCCCTGAGAAGGCGCTTATGAACGTCATAGCTAGCACCGGATCGGACAAGCAATCCACTCACCGAGAAGAACCGGCAACCCAATCTAGTTTATCTCCGCATGTTATATATTTTTACAAAACATAAATAGTGGCGTTCGTTTTTAGTGGATGCACAGAGAGGGGCGTCATTTCCTGACGTCGCACTAGTTCACATATGGAGGTGAGATCGTAGACAAAAGTTAAAACCTATCAATTATAAGGCAAGAAAGATATACTAACAAAATCGTTATGAGCTAAAGGTAAAAATCCAGTATTCAAGAATAAATATAAAATACTTCTAATTCTTTCCGTTAGGCACTATTTCAACGATAGTGACGTGGTTTCTTTACAATAAGACATAGTTGTATCCAGCACTGGTGCATCAAAAATAATAAGTATGATTTTGAACGTCGATAAGTGCTTACATATAAATTTAAAAAGAAAGATAAATTCGCGTCAAGTATCAATGCAAAGCCTACTTCATTAATGGTTTCGAACTTTAAGAAGTAGCATGTGTACGTGATTTAGGTGTTATGGTAGATAGCACGCTTAGTTTTCGCTTTTAATACGATGCCACGATAAAAAGGGCCGCAAAAATGTATGGATTAATTGCAAGACAAACGAAGATATTTAGAGAACCCATGATATCCTTGTTAATATATAATACTCTTAAATAATAATAAATTTAAAAAAAACTATCAACTACTTAATGAGTAATTATACCAGGAAGATGTAAACACTGGGCTAGATGGAGATCGGAAAAAAATTTGAACAAAATATTTTACAACATAATACTTAGGAGGAAAGAAATAAGTAAAATGGGCAATTTTTACATGAAAAACAAGTGAAAATCTATTGGACGATTCGCAATTTTTTTATTGTTTACAACTTTTACGGTGGTATTAAAAAAAAGAAAAACGTATTGAATCCTGGCCTTAAAAATGTTTCGTATTAAATGCACCGCGGTCGCTGAATGTTCGCCATCTTGTTCTTTTGTCTCGCTTTGGTTACGTTAGGAGGGAGAGGGAGCAAACCAGCCAGCTGCCCTACCGCGGTCAACGATCACGGCGGCGCAGGGTCGATAATGACCTGAGGCCGCCGTAAAGAGGGTCTGGGGGCGAAGGACGCGGGCACGTCCGTCGCCCTGGCAGAATTTCTGCACAGGCCCGTGTGTCTGAGGCGCATTGTGCCGATGCGCCTCCTACGATCGTCGGGGAGGGCAACTCTCGCTCTCTCCTGAGGGATCTACGATTTTGACCCCTCGACCGCGACGAGGCTCCTGATGAGGGTCCGACACCTGCCGGGGAGTACGCAATGCCAGTTCGGCAGCTCCTGCTCCTCGGCCTATAGGTGATTGAAGGCACCATGGGGTTTTATTCCGTGCAAGTCGGTCATACCCCACCCTCAGCTGCCCGGCTAGGGTGGGAATCAGTAGTGATATCCCCATGTAAAAAAAAAGTGAGCGCGGTGCATTTATTACAAAACCTTTTTAAAGCAAGTATAGTAACTTTTTTGTAATAACACGGTTAGTGTTTAGCTATAATCTATCCTGACGTTAATTAACAGTGAGACCTAAAATGGTAACAAATTTAACCTAGAAAGTACTAATTCTCCAGTGTAACTGCCGGAACACACATACAACTGATTGTTGACAAGATTTTTATCTTGAAGATACCTGGGTTCTGGTGGAGTTTAGAGAATACCCATAGAGAAGCCATACCATAGCTTCATCAGGATGTTTTCCTATCCCAAAAGCTCAAGGTCGAGATTTCAATTTAGAGAGAAATTCAACACTGTATAAATTCCATAAATACCTTCATGCATTCTTCTGGTTTGTAGATCCTAATATCTTCAGGCATGTTATCGGCAGGTTTCTCGCGAGACAACTTCTGCTTTTTCACTTCTCTCCTTAACTTCTCATCGGATTTTGTCCTACCCCCTCTTTTTGTGCTACCTAAATAATTATCAGCTCACATGATATACGTAAAACAGTACCACGAATGAAATGACATGAGGATGAATGAGGAAAAAATGAATATCGTTATATTATTATACATCGAAAATTAGTACAGTAGAAAGTTTTTTAATGGCGCTTGTTATGATATCCATAATTCGCTACTAGGTGGCGTCGGACTGTATCTATTATATTAAAATTTAAAGCAGACAAAGTCGCAGGCTTCACTAGTATTATGTAATTATAATATAGTATTTGTAACACAATTATAGAGTTATAAAATCAAGATCTGTACTTTTTTTTTATTGTAGCACGGCAAAATGACTGCACTGTGCCTGATGGTAAGCACAGTACAATCCAAAAACAATGACGACCACCGAGTGACACATTATCCATCGCCGGTCGCCGCTGTCATGCCGGCCTGCGAAAAGCTGGATATGCACAGGCTGATCCCGAAACGCGACCCGCAAAAGCGAATCACTATGACGGGCTTTTTCGCCATATACATGGTGGTTGCGACCCAGTCAGACTGTAAAACCCTACCACCCCGATTTCGCCATTACCTCGTTCGTTATTCAGCAGGGTGCACCACGTGTAGGTGAGGTTGGCTTGGGTTTCTCAAGTCTTAGATGTTATGAAGATACGACGATATACCTACTTTAAAAAGTTTGAATCTACGTCAAAATGTTCATGACTTTATCATTTGTATCACAAGCTTATTAGACAAATCACTACCATTATTATTAATAACATACATATAAATATATGTATGCAAACATTATTGCATACATCCGTGAATAGTACTGAGACCAGCAGTTTTTTTCAATCAAGTTCAAATCAAATCAATTCAGTCAATAACTTCCAGGTGGAAGTGCAAAGTAGCGTCCAGTATAATATCTAATATTGGGGATGGTTACCTCCCAAATGCAAGTGAAATCGTGTTTGCTACTCCACGCGATAATGGGTGTAGGATAGACAAGATACACGCTTTTTTTTTCGAACTGACTACGCTATTGACCAAGCAAGGTCTTAACAGCTTCACCAGACTATACAAGATACACACGATTCACGTCCTTGCAGAGCCATCTTTCTCGAAGCACTTTTATCTGCATAGACGCGTGGACGGATTTACAGCGCGTGCAATAAAGAGCAACAAACCGAACTCGAGCGTGGACCAACCAAGTAATTTATAAGTAAACAACCTATTTATGACAGACTAATTATGATGTAGGTAGTTGGAGGGCGGGGATGGAATCAGGTATGGGACATTACCACGTCCAAACACAAACACGATGTCGACATTTATTTCACTGTAGTTCTAACATTACTGCGAAATTTTTTACCCGTAGTGCGCGAGGTTTTACATGGGTTCGTATAAATTTGTAGTAATCAACAAATTTAAAAATCGATTGAGTATTTCAGAAATAATATCCGATATATTTTGCAGTGGAAGCTAACTTTAACAAATAAAATATATGCAGGTTTAGAATTAATATTAGGTCTTTACCTATGAAATTGCCGTTTTGTATGAAAAAATTTAAACGAATTTTTTTCATGTATTTTTTATTTGTATTAATCGAAGTAATCACCCATGCAATCAATGCATCTTTGCCAACGCAGTGGCAGTTTATTGATGCCCTTCTTAAAGAAATCAGCTGGACGGGAGGCAACAAATTCTTCAAAGGTATTTTGTACTGCCTCTCGGGTATTGAATTTTTTTCCCGCCAAGGAGTTATCCAAATTCTGGAAAAAGTAGTAGTCTGTAGGCGCAAGGTCTGGTGAGTAGGGCGGATGACGGAGAACTTCCAACCCCAGTTCTTGCAACTTGGAGACCGTCTGCTGTGCAGTATGAGGTCGCGTGTTGTCGTGCAGCAGCAGCGGAGACGAGCGATTGACCAATGCTGTTTGGAGATGTGCCAGCTTCTCCATCATTGTGTTCAGTTCTTCACAGTACACATCTGCAGTAATGCTCACCCTGTTTGGTAAGAAGCTGTGATGAATCACACCGGTGCTAGACCACCAAACAGTGACCATCACTTTTCTAGGGGTAAGTTTTCGTTTAGGGCATTGTTTAGGTGCTGATCCAGGATCCAACCAACTTGCTGAGCACTTGTGGTTATCAAACAGAATCCATTTTTCATCGCAGGTAACAATGCGGTTCAAAATACCTTCATATGTGTGTCTGTTGAGCAGTGCAATGCATGTCTCGACGCGTACTTCGCGCTGGCGATCATTGAGTTCGTGGGGCACCCATTTGTCAAGCTTTTTTACCTTGCCAATTTGACGCAAATGGACCAATATTGTTTTGACGCTAACGTGGAAAGCTGCTGCTAATTCATCCATAGATTGTGTATCATCAGCTTCCACAATCGCCTTTAATTCGTCATTGTCGACCAAAGTCTTCGGACGACTGCGAGGTTCATTTTTCAGGTCGAAATTCCCAGAACGGAAGCGAGCAAACCAGGTGGTGCGTTGGTTTGTAGTGTTAGCTCCGTAAAAGTCGTTGATGTTGCGTGCCGCTTGTGCCGCGTTGCTGCCACGACGGTACCCATATTCCATAATTACTCGAATTTTTAACGTATCCATGGTGACAAAAAAGATTGAAATGCGATGAAAATGTAACACTAATCAATTAACAAATGACTACTTATGGAAAAAGAATTCCATGTTTTTAAAATAAAATTAATTTGAAATTAGAATTCTTAGCCAAACAAAAATTATTTTGATTTGAAATGGCCAGTACTGCAGAACGGCAATTTCATAGGTAAAAACCAATAATAAAAATATAGTTTATTAATTTAAAAAAAATCATACTCACCAACTTCTGTCCTTGGATGATTGGATCCAGAACTGGAACCGGCAACATCCCTATCTTGGTGAGATGATGAGGGTTTTACTAACCTTTTTAACATCTTCTTGAACTTGTCAGTTGTAATGATCTCCACATCCCTGTAATCTAAAAATTTTATGATTTCACAACTGCAATTATTCTTACTCCCACATTACAGAGAGATCACTAGGACACCATATCAAACATGGAATCCTATTTTTAATGTTAAGAAGTACATGCACCTCTCATCATCGCAACGCAATTCATCTTCATATCTTGTAACCTAAATGGTCACACATAGTCAGGTTTAAGAGGAGTTTCGCCCGAACGTGTTGACTATTAAATAACATTCCTGCCGAGATCCTCCCAAAGGATTATAGAATGGGGTTCTTTCACAGCGTAGTGAACAGGTTTTGAAGAGATCAGCAATATGATTTGCCGATTTACCGGATAGTGAGTTCAAGAACCATGTCAAGCTGATTTTAATATCTAAAGGCTAATAGGGTGGATCAATATGTGAACGATTGTGACGTCTGGAAATGACGCCCCTCTCTGTGCATCCACTAATAACAAGATTGTTAATTACAGAAAGAAATGTCCTCTGTTCCAGGGTATATGATTGTGCTAGTCTAACAAAATGATAAGATAAAAAAACTACCCGGTGAATTCATCTGTTTTGGTGCGTGATAGCTTAGTGGGAACTACTCTTTAATGTATCTGCCAAATGAAGTCACAGTTAAGCTAAACACTGGTGAAACACGCCATAATAAGCACGCCATTAAAAAAAAAATAAGCGGATTATCTGTGATTATTTGCAGAAAAGACTTTTTATTGGGCTGGTGGTTCTTCAATATTAGCAAGAAGTACTTTTCCAGATGCGCAGTACATACCATTTGCTTCATCACTCCATTTTTTAGCATAATATTTAGTCTTATAAAATTCTATTGTGCGAATAAGTCGCGCGGTTAGCTATGCTATAGACGTGCGCACCCCTCTCCCGTGACCCCTTCTTCACCGCATAACCCGCACGCACACACCACACCCCGGTAACGATGCTCGCAGCATTTTTTTTCGTTTAGATTGACAATTTTAAACTCGTAATATCTTTTGAATCAAATGGCCGATTTTAATAATTCAAAAAGTTATAAACAGGTACTGAAACAGTCTTAAATTAAAAATAATTTATTTGGATAAGGATTAATATAAAGACATGAATAACATGGTCTGGTTTTTGTTAAGATTTCTTTAAAAAATGTAGGTATAGTGACATCATCACAATAGCTGGACATATAGTACCTGGTGGTTTTTTTTTACAAATATTAATATGTTCTTTAACATTCTAGAACATATTTTTGTATTATCATTGATAATTTCCGCAGCGCAAGCGATGAAAGTCATTTTATATCCTTACCAGCCTGATCTGATTTCTGGTATCTCGGTTCTCTGATCCAAAACGTCGGTTGCATAGACGTAAGGTATAAGATAAATGCAGGGTGGGTGATTTGGCGAAAGGTGTCTGGTGTAGCTTGTGACCCACGCACGCCCTTGAAACTCAAGGTGTGTATATAACTATTATAAGACCAGTCATGTTGTACGCATCTGTGTGCTGGGCGACGAAAGAGACGAATGAGAAAAAACTACATGTGATAGATCTCTACCTTGCATCTGCAAATGTTATGGTGGATGTGTGGTGTAACTAGAATGGATAAGATTAGGAATGAATATGTCAGCGGAAGTTTGAAAATAGCACCAGTAACAGAGAAGTTGAGAAGTAATAGGTTAGCATGGTATGGGTATGTCATGAGGAGAGATGAAGACCGTGTAATATTGATCGATGGATATAAGAGTAGAGGAAGACCGAAAAAGGTATGGACGGATTGTGTGAAAAATAATATGTGTGTAAAAGGTGTGATGACTGAGATGACATCTGATAGGCGAGCGAGGAAAAGGAAGTGACGACCCTACTTAGGTGGGATAAGGGTAAGAAGATTATGAATATTATATTGGCATTATAGTACATGGTAACTGTATTCGTCTTGATCGCTAGCATCATACGCCAAGCATGTGTCATACGCTATACGTAAGGCATAGTAGCACGATTAAACATATCGCGTTCCAATTTCAACCGATGTCATAACTTTAAAAGAGCAATTTGTGTGTACTAGTGGGCGCCCAGAGGTCGACATTCGACCATAGTTCATTGAATTTTTTAAAGTTTGAATTTTATTAGGGTTCTTTTGTCAAAGGGTATAATATCATTGTAGAATGTAGAATACTTAAGCAAAGACAATGAAATATACACAATATTATCTTATAAAAGTTAAATGACAATAGCATTATATATTGTATAGTTTAGAGCTAAGGATAACCCGTTACTTATGTATTAACGCCACCGCAGCTACATATATGATAGTAATGAAGTGCAATTAGGTTAGGTTAGATTTATCTTTATATGGACAGGCAGGAGGAGAAGGCGCTTCGCCCAACTCCTCCTGCCACCGTAGCTGGACCTGAGGGGATGGGCCGGGGGGCCCATCTCCTCATTGCACGGGTTCGGCGGACGAGGGGGGGCAGCTGGTGTGTACCCGGTCTGTCCCTCTATAGGTAGGAGCCCGGCGGTCACCTTCCGCCGGGCGGACCGTGGGGGCGGCTCTACAAGGTTGATTAGCTTGTTCGATCCCTTGCCGCCCCCACAAAACGGTCTGTCGGTACACCGTGGGGTTTTAGTCTGTGCGAGTCGGACATAACCCACCCTCTCCCCCGGGGGGGTGGCGTATCCATAAGGGATTTCCCCACGTTAAAAAAAAAAAAAAAGCTTTCTAAAGATGAACGAATTATCGAAATTCGTCGTATAGTTTTTGAGTTTATTCGTTATAAACATACAAAAATACAACGTTTCCTAAGGCGAACGCTACACGGAAGATCCATATTGTGATCCGTCAATATAAAATATCGGATTATGATATTTATTGAAGTGTAGGGTAGTGTATTGACGGATCACAATATTTATCGCTGGATTTCTAGAAATCCTTGTGATCCTGATCCCAGATCTTGGATCGTGATATTTATCATGCGTGTAGTGTGTCGCTTATAATATTAGTGTAGATAAAAAAAAGATGAACCAGATTGAGTTTCTTTTTGATGAGTGGGTTGTTTCCTGAATTGGTGGTAGCTTTGACGTTCATAAGCGCCTTTTCAGGGCCTAAATTGAATAAAGGATATTTTGATTTTGATTTCATGTAATGCCTTCCAGTGTTGAGAACGTGCATAAGATGTGGTTGTGGTAATCACAGACTGAAAAATGCTCTGCAGGTTGTTTTATGAGTATTGTAATATTAAAAAAACCATTAAGTGATCCTTGCATTTTTTATGTTGACCAATATTAAATAAACAGGCTTGGGGCCGGTTATAATAGGGCTGTGTTAGAATGTCTTCTGTGCCTCACACTTACACACACATTGGTTGGCCCCTTATAAATAAATTTAATAACTGCGCTCCAGATAATGAGATGTGTTTATGGCCTGGATCTCATTGATCAAGTACGGAGCATGCAGACGCCTTAGATGCAAACTTTTTAGATGTCATTGTGACAAATATAAGGAAAGTAATTAAAATAAAAGAAAAAAGAACAAAATAAAATGTTGTCATTCTTCTTCCATATTTTCACCGCAACAATAATACTCCGCAATACTACGCATATACTCCGCAACGTTTTTACACCATATATATATATTGTAAACGCTGAGTTACTATATGGTGTCCGCACGGGAAGAATCACCGTAACATATATTGACGCCGCCCGCTTGAGGAGATTGGAGAACAACTCGAAGTTCGCATATTTCGCTTGGGACGCCGCTTCTCCGTACGAGGTGCTGAGTTGCAGGTCAGTCCACGCTGTTATTTGGGGTTCTTGCTATTTTATTTATTTATAGGCAAGGCCATTACCAACCGCTCCCACGCTTCCTAATTATTTTACCGCATATCCTGGTGGGGCCTATTTCCACGGTCCCACCAGCCCCTTCACACATACTTGTGAGAACATACTATGCGTCAGATCAAAATATAGAAATGTGTGAATGCCATTTAGTGACAGAAATAGGTGGGATGGTATTAACTCCACTTATGAACCTAGCACAGACTGCTATTTCACCTATCTATTGTCATATAATAATGATAGAGACTTCCGAATATCTAGAGACCTACCTAGCAAGCTATTTCTGTTAAAAGCTAACATATTAATTTAAAATCTTAAAGCTAAAGTAAGGATAGGAAATAAACCTTAAATAGTTCAATTCAAAATTATGCTTCTTCCTACCTAGAACCTGAGATATATTTTATCAATATATACATACTTACATATTCGACATAAAATATCTATACAGACACATACAAATACACAAACATACAATTTAACTGTAGGTGGTAGAGCCACGCTGAAGCTATTACTGGTTTCATCATGAATGGGTAGGCTCATCCGGGGTACTACCACCCTTTCACAGAAAACCGACGTGAAGTAACAGTGCTTGCATTTCCCCTTCCCTTCCTTCCCCCCCTCGCCCCTCCCCCCAACAAACAGGCTGGCAACGCACTTGCGATTTCGCTAGTGTTGCAAGTGTCCATGGACGGTGGTGATCACTTACATCAGGTGACCCACCTGTTCGTTTGCCTCCTAATATATAAAAAAAAAAAATTTAACTGTCATATCTATGATTTTTCTTACTACCTACTCATTTAAATATTGTTGTAAATAAAGAGGAAATTAAATAATACACTTTTTCTGTAAAGATCTTCAATTACTAAATAATAGAGAAAAAAAAAGAAATCACTATTTTTAGTATATCTGAGACTGATAAACCGCAACACTGCTTGACCAAATAAATCACCATGAAAGTTAGCACACCTGTATTTTTATATGTTTGGATGTGTTAAGCGAAAAATAGGCAAAGTGGGTATGCTTGCAGTTCCCTTTTTCATTTTAATAGTGGGACATGTGTATTATATACTTCCAATTGATGTGGAAATCATACATATGTAATAGATTGTTACTCAGCAATTCAAAAATTATTAGATGTAATTCTCAAGAAGAATCAATCTGTTCTCCATATATTGATCTCAATTATATCCTAGAGATGGCACAGTGATCTCTACAATTAGTAACTTGTAACTCTTTAATGATATTAGAAATTGGTTGTCTGTTAAGTCAGTTTATGAATCCCTTTACCTTTAAACAGCAATTCTTGTATATTTTTAAATAATCAGGATCTCGGAAACTTTGCATGTAGGTGGTTTCAGGGACGATAAATCTATCTAGGAAGATTTAGTTCATAGAAAACTTCTTTATCTGAGTTTTAGGCAATGAAAAAATATAGCTAGAATATAAAGGTAAATTTCACCGCAGCTGTCAAAACAAAAATAGCTCAAATGGAAATCCGCTGCTTCAAAAATCCGTATAACTCTACTTCGTCTAACCCTATTTCCAATTGGAGTGAGACCAAAAGAGAGATATCTTTTTTAATATATATTTTTTTATATAACATTTTAACATTATTTTAAATATTATTTTTAATATTATTTTAACATTTGTGATGCAAACCTTAAGAGTTTATTTTAATTTAAAATTGTTTTTTAAGCATATTATATGAACCTACTAATTATGCAAAAAAATTAATACATAGAAATTTATGTTTCCTTGATGTATTCAGTATATAGTATATTATGTATATAGTGTATAGTACTATATATAATAATACTGTATATAGTATATATATATACAGTATATAGTGTATAGTTTATTCAGTCAGTTAGTTTAATTCCATTAGAGAAAAGATTTTTTGCTAGAACAAATTATTAGACACACATTTTTATATAAAAGGCGTTATACAATAAAATCTGCATAACAATTACAAATATATCCAAATTTATTATGGTAAAAAAGTAATAATAAACTATAATTTGCGCTTATTTTTATTGTGATAAGTACCTTGTGGTTGCAAGTTGATTGTGGGATATTTTAATTCACTACATGAACTATCATCATCTGACGATGAGCTAGAAGAAGACATTATGTATTTATGTTGTTAAAACACAATACTGGTAATTATAATCAAATCAAATCCCGCTTTGCGATCTTTCTGTATCTACCTACCCAAACGTTATAAATTACTGAGCACAGATTATTAATAATATATAATTATAACACAGTTGCCAGATTACTGAGTCGCCTTCCTCTAACATATAAGACACAATCCCCCTATAATTCGAGAGAAAGCTTTGGCTAAGTCTTTGCTAATGTTAATAAAAATAAATGTTAGCCGAAACGATAAAATAATTAATGATTTACGTGTGAGACCATATTTTTTTAGGGATACTTGTATACACACCTTTTTTTTCATATAAAATATGATCAGTCCAATATATTAAAAAAATGTTGTAAAACGTAGCAATCTAGAAAACTTTGACTACGTTGCGTTCTTGAGCTCCTTAAAGTACTTGTAAAACTCCCTGGATATAGTAACAACGTCCTGAGCTGGGAATAGAGCACATATATATATATATATATTATGTCTTATGATTATTTCATAGAAAGAGTTTGTATGTATATATAATTATGCTTGGATGGATTTTTTTTTATAATTTTGTTTTTTCTAAAGCAGTAATAAAATGTTGCTAAATTGTTAATGCTAATTTTTAATTATTTTGAACTTTTTTCTGCTAGTAACTCAGAACGTCAAAAGCACAGAATAATACTATTTTTGAGTGAGAATAATAAACTTAAGTATAACCTAATTTTTATATAATATTGTATAAAATTAAATAAAAGCTCTTTAGTTTTTATACATTTATCGTTAAATTCCATTCCATTATGACTGTGCATTTATCGAGAATTGCGTTTATACCATTGCGTAGTGCAACAATTCGAAGTTTTATAAGTGATGTTACGACGCCGAAAACGAAGTTTTTGCCTACAAGAAACGATATATTTTCTCGGACACGACAATTAGTTATTAGGAATTACTCTAGTGATGCAATACAACCAACAAAAGCTTTAGATAATGCGAATATTCCATTAAAAAAGAAGATTGTACACAAGAAACCGGTTGTTGAAGATGTTACCCACAAAGAAGGTCATTATTTGACCTTGGCGTACGCTACCGCGGAATTTTATGATTTGAAGGGTCTGAAGGAGGCACTGGTACAGCAAAAATTGTATGAGCCGGGAAAGTGAGGTTTTTATAAAACTTATTATGTATAGTTGTATGATGCAATATTTTGAAAAAAAACCTATTTTTGAATTTGAAAATCAAATTAAAAACAAATAGTAGATAGATACGTAATACACTCGATAGAAAATAGTTACTGCATTAATTGATTAAAAAGAATAATTATTATTATAATTATTAAATGTTATTGTGTATCTTGTGCTGTAAATTCTTTAAGCAATTACCTCCTATCCCAGTATTCCTTGTAGTATTGTATTGGAAATGTAGTGGACATTTATATTAAATTATTGTTCTAAATATTATCATATTTTTGTTAAGACTAAAAGCTCAGGAAGTTGGTGGTGATGTTGTGGTGGCTAACCCAGTGTACAGCGTCGGATCTGAACCCCGGGAGATCATTTTCTTCAGGGAAGGAGCTGTTGTCTTCTGGAATTGTACTGAACTTGAGGCTAGGAATGTCCTTGATTTTGTGAGACCGTAAGTTAAATTGCATTATTTCTAGGGTTCTGTTATTTTGCCACTTGATGAAGTTTGTTTACAGATTACTGTTTTTTTATTTTTCCTGCAGACTCTTGGTCATTTTTACTGAAATCATTTTAAATCTAGTGCAGTTTAAATACAGTATTAAAGTATGCAAGATAATATATCATTATTATACTTAACTATGTCTATGTTAACTATGTATTTTTGCGAAAACTTTGAAAAGCTGGATTTTGTAAAAGCCTGGTATTGTCTAAATACTAGAAACTGTAATAAACTCCTATGTTTCAGACTCGATAAAACCAATAATAGTGTTAGAATTTTAAAAAAAGTCCCAAAGCATATTACCGATTTAAGCTTAAGCCAACAAGTTTAAACTCCATGTCAAGCAGGTTTTGATGTCATCAAAGGCATCTTCTTAAGACAATTGTAACCTGTTTTGTGTTGTAAATATGTATATGTTAAAAGATAAACTCGATTGAGTTTCTTGCAGGTTCTTCTTAATAACTGGGTTGGCATTGACATTTATATTAGGGCCTTAATTGAATAAAATATTTTTGATTTGATTTTTATAACAGCACTATAGTTTTTATATTTAATGTTGTATTTCAGTTATGAAATTGAAAGTTACCCAAGCGATGTTATAGCAAAGGAAAGAGAAGTTATGACTTATGTGTACCAACAAAATGCGTAAGTTTTACCTATCTATAATAATAGTCTATGGTTACATTACATCTCTTACTATCTTCTTTGGACCTGCTGCATATTTACTATCAACAAATGTCATATTAAGCTATACCAATAGATCTTGTAATTGTTAATTTATCCATTAACAAGCTGTGAACAGAAGCCACGCCCGCGCTTTTAAAAAATATGTTTACAGAAATGCTTTTTTAAAAACATTTGTAAGTATGACAGGCAAGCCCTCTATTGTAACATGTAATATGTACATTAGATATGTGAATACTAACAGTGTATCGAATGGAATGGGATTTACCATCAACAACATACCTGGAACTTCAATCTACTATATACCACCCTCAGTGCTCCTTTACACTATATAAGAAAGCAATTAAAATTTTATTATATAGATATAATATGCCTATATTGTTATGTAGACGCAAATGCGGTAAATAAAACAATATGATCGCCAAATTGACCAAAAAGATAATATAATTCAAATTACGTACAAAAATATAACTTTCAATTATGTATATTTATTCTCGGAATCCAGTACAACGCACGTCTCACGCGGTTGTTTACAGTAAATAACGTATTTTGATCAATTTCACACGGACGAATGCACAGGTAACAGTTCCTCACTACACAGTGTAGATCAAAGTTTGTTTCCATGTCTGTCTGTCTATCTGTTCGCGATAAACTCAAAAACTACAGAACGGTTTTTCATGTCGTTTTACCAGTAGATAGAATGAATCATGGGAAAGGTTGTGGTATAATTAGTCAAGGCTTTCTTTTTATTAACAAGCCGGGGCAACGTCTGCCGAGCCCGCTAGTTTAAAATAAAATATCTTCTTAGTTAGCTATCTGTCTGTAAAAGTCTCGTGAAAATTGGTCCAACCGATTTGGACATAGCACTGCGGATGAAGTCTTGGCTAATAAAATAAAATAGTCTGAGTTACTTCTAATATTGTGAGTTATCTGCCAGTGAACGTCCAGTGAGAATTGGTCTAAAAGTTTTGGATATAGCAATACTGATGAAGTTGCCGGCAAAAAAAAAGGATATGTCACGGGCTATAATTTCGGCTATCTGCCAGTAAAATTCCCGTTAAAGTAAGTCCTGATGTTTCGGAGATTACCCAGAGCAAACAAACAGACAGACATATGGACAAAATATTTAAAAATTATTTTTTGTTATTTGTAGCCCTAAAAGTTCACCAAAAAGTTGTTATTTTAATTTTACATACACTCACATGATTTTTATAATACGTAATAGATTACAAATAAAAAATAGGAAAGAAACAAACATAGAATAATTTTTTTGATTAGAAACACAAAATAAACTTTGAAAATGTTTGCAACAGAAAATTACCATGTTACCATGGCATAACATAAATAATATTAAAACTGACACGCAGCGAAAGCTGTGAAAGGGTTAAAACAGCCCAATTTTTAAACATTGTTCATTGGTTCTCCACTCTATTGATCTTAGCATTATGATATATATATATTTATATATGATATATATATATATAGTTCGTCGATAAACAAGCAATCTAACACCGAATTTTTTTTCAATTCGGGCCTGTAGTTTCTGAGCTTAGCACATTCAACCATACAAACAAACAAACTCTTCAGCTTTATATATTGGTAAGCTCCTTGTTATTATCTGAACATATTTTTTTTTTATTTCACAAAACTGGTTACAGAAGAGTTTGATTCTGTTGACACTGATATGATAAAGTTGTTACTAATGTAACCTACTAGATGTGAAATTAACGTGCACAATATACGAGAGCTCAAACATTTAAATGAAGTTTAAATATTCAGAGAAAATAAATAAAATGAAGTTAAAAAAAATTAAGTACAATTTTTTTCCAATTGAGATTTTATTGAGGCTAAAGAACAATGAAAAATATCAAATTTAGATTGTATATTATTGTATTTGTGGCACATTCGGTAGAGGGGCGAGTGTTGTCCAACGTTTGTCGAATACTTCGGTAGGAAGAATGTTTTGCGATTCTGCAAATGACTGTTGTTCCGTGGTACTGAGATAGATATTTGTCCCAACAGAAATGAACTGTCAATGCGGTTACTTAAAATCTTAAATAGGAAAGATAAATCCAATATGGTTCTACGAGACTGCAACGTTAGTAGATTGTAATAAGCTAAACGTGATTGATATGAGTGTAGAGAAGCACTTGTTATCAATGAACGTGAGATGATATAAAAAACGTTTTTGTACTTGTTCCATTCTGGTTGAGTGCACCTGGTAGGTTGGATTCCAGACAGGACTACAATATTCCAAGATACCTCGTACCAGAGTATTATTATATATCAACAAGGATATCTTGGGTTCTCTAAATATTTTCGTTTGCCTTGCAATGAATCCAGACATTTTAGAGGCTCTTTTTATCATCGCATCGTAGTGAGGGCGAAAACTAAGCGTCAACTATAACGCCTAAGTCACGTACACATGCTACTTCTTGAAGTTTGAAACCATTAATGAAATAGGATACTTGACGCGGATTCCTCTTTTTTGTGAACGTTATATGTAAGCATTTATCAACGTTCAAAATCATATTATTTTTGACGCACCAGTGTTGGATACAATCTATATCACGTTGCAAAGAAACATCGTCACTATCATTATTAATTGTGCGATATATTCTTAAGTCATCGGTGTATATTTTAAAAGAAGATGAAATATGTTCACACAAATCATTCACTAATATTAGGAAAAACAGGGGCCCCAGATTCGATCCCTGAGGAATTCCCGTAGGTACGATTTTTGCCACTAATTTATAACCATGTACAGAGACCAATTGTGAACGATTACGCAAGTATGATTCGCACCATCGCAGTAATGAGCCGTGAATACCGATTTCTGCAAGTTTAACAATAAGTAAATCGTGCTGTACAAGATCGAATGCTTTTTTGAAGTCAGTATACACAGCATGTACTTCGTTCTTTTTGTCCAGCTCCCGGGCCATCTCAGTTACATATTCTATAAGATTTGTAGCAGTAGATTTTTTGGCTCGGAAACCATGCTGATTGCAATGCAGGATCTGAGATACATGTCTGTATATTACATTTTGCACTAATGATTCAAGAATCTTACCAAAGGCCGACAGAATTGATATAGGGCGGTACTGAGTCACATCGCTGAGATCTCCTGTCTTGTGAATTGGTGTTATATAGGCCAATTTCCATTTATTCGGAAAAACACCTGTTATAAGCGACTGATTGAATATTTTAGTTAGAGGAATACTTAAGTTTGTTGCGCATTTATATAAAAATAATGGAGGTATTGAATCAGGGCCTGGGCCTTTATTAAAATCAATTGCAAGAAGTGTCTTTTCTACCTCCTCTACAGCAAAAGAACAATAACTTACTGTGAAATGATTGCTGGGAGATAGATAGAAAAGAGTTTCAAATGGATGTCGAAGATGAAGAGTTACAATTGGCCAAATGTGTTGCGTATACAGAATGAAAATGTTCAGAGAATAAATCACAAATCTGTTGCCCGCCTGAAACAGTTTGGTATCCTAGAGTCATTTCATTGGGTATTACGGTACTATTAGATCTTTGTGATTTTAAAAATTTCCATATATATTTTGGATTTGTAGAGATATAATTAACCGCGTTTCTTTTGAAATTATTATAGCAATCCTTAATCATTGTGTCACAACGCTTGCGCAATAAGTTAAAAGTTAACTTATCCCTAGGATTATTATATTTTTTGAAATTAGAATGATATTTGGCTTTCTCTTTTATTGTTTTAATTAACGGCTTACTAAACCAAACAGGATATTTGTCGCTCTTAGTTGTATATTGAGGTGTATGTGTTTGTATTACAGCCATAAGAGAATCGTAAAAAGCAAGTAGCATCGCATTAACAGACATTGTTTCCGTCAAGACTACATTCCAATTGATTTTATTGAGTTCTTCATTTATTGCATCATAATTGCATTTACGGAAATTTAGTAATTTTATATTTTTTTGTTTTATTATTCGGGATGTAAAGAACTTAACTGTGAGTAATAAGGCTGGATGATGTGTATCTATATCGACTAATGGACTCCTTATTTCCACTATAGATAATTTTTCGGGCATATTTGAACAAACTAAATCTAGTATGCGATTATTCATATTCATAATTGAATTACATTGATGTATTCCCGTAAATGCGAATGAATCTACTAAAGCACTTTCAAGTATATTTGTTGTTGGAGATGACGTCATGGCTTGTGTGTGAGAATCATAAGTCCAAACAATGTTGCCTAAGTTGAAGTCACCGACGATCAAAATGTGCGAGTCGAGTGACATTTTGGTTACCACAACATTATTGAAGTTTTGTAGAAAATCATCTAAACATTGTTGTGATACTGGAGGAGGTATATAAACCGCACAGATGTGTAGGGTAAAGTTTTGAATTTTTATAGTAATCCACAAGTCTTCAGCAGATGACTCCCATGATACCTTTCTTAGCGCGTCATATTTTTTAATCGAACCTATAAGTACCCCCCCTCCGTCTTTTTTGTACTGACTTGTAGAGGTAGAAGCCCTATCGCGTCGAAAAATATTATACCGCTCATCAAGAATCTCGTGATCAAATACAGTATCATTAAGCCAAGTCTCGGTAGCTATTATTAAATCATAATCCTCCCGAAGTGCCGATGTATAGATACCTTCAGTTTTTGTTCTTAAGCCTCTTACATTCTGGTAATAAATTTTTAAAAGTGTATTAGCCATTAGTACTACAAAAAAAAAATTTTTAAAGTAACATGTATAAACAAATCATACAATTTTCATAGGAAAAAAAAAGTTGTTATATATATGTCACTGTAAATTATTTAAAATATTATTGTTTTTAATCAATTTTGCTGGAGATTTGGTGTCCTTGCGTACGTATATACGTCCGTTTCTCACCCACACAAATTCATACTTCTTATCCTTTGCTACAATTCTAGTAGCCGCATGCAATTTTTTGTTAGCGGGTGACAGATGCTCAGTAACGAAGATCGCTTTTCTCTCTCCACCGATGCCCAAATGGGAAGTGCAAAGTTTATCGTCGCCATGTTTTTTATTATAGTTCTTCACAGATGCCAAAAAACTGTCTCTAATGCGAGGACTTGCTAATTTCACTATTATATTGCGGGGTCTCTTAGACTCCGTGTTAAGTTTAGCTGCCCTGTGAAATGCTAATAAATGATGAGTGGGCAGATCTACTCCGATGGTTCCTGCCAACTGATGTACTATGGTAGAAATATTCTCATTGTGATGCTCCGGTACACATTGTATCTCTATATTGTTTTCACGTGCTTGTTGATCAAGTTGATCCAATTTATATTCCATATCTGTTATTCTTGTGCGTAAGTTGACATTCTCGGCTGTAAGCTTAGAGATAGTATTCTTCATTTCTGTATGAAATTTTTGCTGGTCGTCATGGCAATCCGACAAAAACTTAATAGTTGTTATAGCTTCATCGAGTTCGACTTTGATCGCAGAAAACTTACAATTCGCATCTTGTAAACCTTGCTGCACACTGGAGAGAGTAGTGTTGAACTTATCTAAACTAGACTGCTGCTCTGTAAGCCTTTCATTAATTTCTTTACGAAGCTGACGTATTTCTATGATTATGGAGGAGTCAGAAGTGTTACCAGGTGGCGATGGCGTTACTTCTCCTGATACTATTTCTCTATGACCTTTGCTTTGTGGATTACTACAATGGCCTGGTTTTGTTCTTGTAGTAGTACACATAGGACATACCCACTTCACACGCGATGTTTCTGATTCTGAGTAACTGACACAATCCTGGTGAAATATACGTTGACAGCCACTGGACGTACATTTAATCCTTTTTTGGGTCACAGGGATAACAGCGTCGCATACTGAACACTTCATGGTTGATACCTTATTAATGCCTTTATTGTATTGACAATGCTTTGCGCCTACAGAAACAAGAGTGCAAAATATTATAAGTAAAATATTTGCTGCTCATTTGGCGTAGGCGCTCGTTAATTTATTTTATTTGTCACGTAGCTCGATGTACTCGGAACATAAAGGGGGTAGTTAAAAAAAAACTTTCTTACGTGTATAACATTTACTGTATAATGTAACAAGAAGAAACACTTTTCACTATCAAATTACACTGTGAACGATTTGTAAGTCACGTAACGTATCCACTTGTATGTTATTTAGGCAAGTTAAACTCTTAGAACACCATTTATAGTAAATAAATTTGACGACCTATGCAAACACGTCTACGTACTCTCGTTGTAGGTAGGAGAAAAAAAAAGATGTCAATATGTTACATTATCAAAGTTAAGCATAGTATTAATGTCCTTACAGCAAGAAATGCCATCTCCAAGAATCATGTTTTGTGATGGCACTGGACAGGGACAATTCATTGGAAAGATTTGCTTTTAGGTAAGAAAATGATTATTTAATTGTTTTTATTATTATATTAAGTGATTATTGTGTAATAAAAGTTTACTGAAATCAGTTATTATTATGATAATGGTAGTTAGTTATGTAAATATTTTATAATTTCTATTACAATATTGAATAGAATATTGGTAATAATCAATTAGTCATAGTGGAAATTTCTCGGAATTCTTGTACATTTAAATTGTTAACACTATCGGCTGATGGTGAAGAAAAACATCGTGAAGAAACCGGAACC
Organism: Antheraea pernyi; assembly: GCA_015888305.1. NCBI lineage: Eukaryota > Metazoa > Arthropoda > Insecta > Lepidoptera > Saturniidae > Antheraea > Antheraea pernyi. The sequence goes on from MU159713.1 coordinate 66,133, forward strand.
TGGGAAATGTTCTTATAGTACTACTGTATGTGGGAAAGTATAACACATGTGTGTCACAGGAATGCTAACATGTATAAATAGTTATCTTAGACAGATTCGCGAAGTTGCATCCAAGGTAACAGCTCAAGCCGAAGTTTGGCCACTCAAGGAAAAGGGAAAATATATAACTGTAAATTTCTCAGAGTTGGAAACCGTCAATATGTTGTGGGCTAGCGTGGTGATTATGTTTGTACCTTCCTTCGGGAATAGGCCTATGGTCCTGCAGTAGCTTTTTTTACAGAATGATGATTATTAATGGTTACCGTAACATTGGTGTAGTCATGCGATGGTGCAGTCTGCGAGGTTGGGGGCTTGGGAGGCGCGTCTTGGTACTCTTGCAGCGTCCGTTCGCGAACATTCCGCCGCTATGGAGCGAGAAGGCGCGGCTTACGTTGACAAAAAAGAGGTTAAAGCCGTTTACATAATAATTATCTGAGATTTTAGCGGGATCTTAGTATATCATGAAGTTAATTTTATATTTTATTCATAATCTTGTGTTATTTGGCTCTGTGTTTTGTAATATTGGTGATGTTTTACATAATATAGTTCGGTTATTGTGCACAAATGAAGGGAATGGGAAATAATACCCCGGACCATGGATTCTGACTTGCTATAAAGATCTAATAAGACGGCATATTACATATTCAACGATGGCAGTAATAATCTATTACAAAGAGTGGTTGCCAAAAGATGAATAAAAAAACTTTCTGTTGTGTTGTATGTCCATTCGTAACTTTTTAATCAGTAAAGGCTGAATTAAGTATACTCAAGTATCACGTAAAGTATTCATGGATCTTTTTGACCGCTCTAAATATAGCCGTAAGTTCGGGCTTAATAGTTTAATGCAATAATAAGTGTTTAATACAGAACAAAGTCAAAATATTATTATATAGGTATCTAAAATTTGGTATTTATTAGAGCGATCAAAAAGTTTGGCGCGGACTGTAAGTTATATTTCGATTTTTAAAATCCCCCTGCTTTATAACTTAACCTAAGTAGCTCTTAGATGATTTGATCGTGACTACCATACACATGGTAATAGATTCGACTGTGTTTGTGTTTGTCTTGTTTCGAGATCACTGGATAGCAAACACCCGAGAGGCTAGCAAGTGGTTTACCGTCAGGCACAGTGACTCACTTTGATGTGTTATTAAAAACACTAGGTGGTGAGGAAGCTGGGTGAGCTGTTCTCACTTCGTCATCGTTTGAACGTCGAGTCTGATATACTGGACACGCCCGACTTCTACTGGGAAGAGGAGGAACTAGAGAGGCTTTACACCAACACGCTGGCGTACTTCACCATATCTAAGCGTACGAGAGTGAGTAGAGACGAAGGCAAACGTATACTGAGTTTGGAGGGTTTTTTTTAATGATAGTTTAATTTTCAATATTATTCGCTGGCTGGTTGCACATCCACACGGTGGTTGCTCATTGACACACTTTAAAACCTACCAAAATAGCGACTGCCGTAAGGTTCTCCAGAACCTTTATGCCTACGTTAGTGTTGGGGATAGGGTTATCTACTATGGTTATATCCCTCTAGGCTATAAACGTGGGACTCAAAATTCATATTTAAAAATATAATTAAAAAATAAATGTAACTTTAAACTTAGTAATGAGAATAATTAAAAAACTTAAAGTTATTAAAATCATCATCCAAACTTTATACTATAAAATATTTTATATCTGAGACAAACGTTTTTTAAACTATTCGCTTCACATGGATGTTCCAAAGGATAGTCATATACGTTCATCAAATCGAGATCTCTTTACTTATTAGTACTCTTTATTACCACTACGCCATGAGCAATGTATATATGAAAATAACCATCATTAACAATCAACTAGCTGATTCCGCAGAAGCTAGTTTTATTTATATAGATATTAACGGGCTTGGTGGGCGTTGTCCCGCCGTGATAATACAAAAAATCTTGACAATTATATACCCTAAATATTCGTCATGAATCGACTGGTGAAAACGTGGCAGAAGACTTTGTTTTATAATATATAATGATGATATATCTTCCAGGTGCTGAACGAGAGGTTGTCCCACTGTGTGGAACTCCTGGAGCTGCTGTCCTCGTGGGCAGCAGATAGGCACCACGTCCGATTGGAGTGGATGATCATAGCCCTGATCCTCGCGGAGGTCTGCTTCGAACTGCTCCACTTGTTCGACAGGTACTTCACCACTCCAGCAGAGAGTAGCTAGAGGTGGAACAACTCGTTGTATCGCTAGTTCAAATTTTGTTGGTTTCGTCCAAATACCTGATGATAGGTTAGTCGCTTGCAATATTAAAAGAGATGGTGGTACTTCATGGTCACATTTAACAAATAAATAATAATATTAAAACAAATACTAATAGACAACAAAGAGAACATTAGTTAAAGTTTGTTCTTAGACTTCCAAAGGTTACACACATAATAAACCTAGGTGCAATGACCGGCGCCGAAAGCCGCAAGGGGCGACCCGGAGTTAATAAAACGAATAATACTTCGATAATAAAACGGACAATAAACTTTTTTTGTACATGCCTCGAAAAGTTATCCTTCTTTGTTAGTTGGTCGTTGTTCCCACGTTATTTGATAAGATAAAAATTAAATGATAAGTTAAATATTATCAACAAGTTATAAATAAATTTGCTATGCCAAATTACGATATATTACAATGAAATATATAGCGGGAGAATTAGATCATATTTTTCTGTCGGGTAAAACAAGTAACCTATAATTATCTAGCATTTGTGTGTTTTTAATAATATGTGTTTGTTAATTTTTATTTGTTTCGCTTAATTTGAATGGTTTTTAACCAAAGAAGTAGTTGTAAGGTTTATTTTTGGACGCATTTATTCACTAAAGATATTATTGCATGTTTCTATAGTAGTATATTCTAAGTGTTATGGGTATCTTATGGGTAAATGTATCTTTAATGTTATGGGTCTACCATAAATTACGTCCCTTTAAATTTCGACATTTTATAAGCACTTTATTTGGTAAACATTTTGAAATTGAACTCTCTCTCTCTGTTCTTGTTCAAGTTTCTGCAAAATAAATGCAAAGTGTAAACATGTAAATATGTGCTATGTTTTTACAATTATGATTGTAATATAGGGCATTTATTTATGGCATATATTAATAATGTAATTGTTTTTTTATTGTAATTTGTATATAATTAATTTCTTATATATTTTTTACATTATTAGTTTTGATTGGGATTTGTACTAATATAAATATTGTATATAATTAGAGTGGGTCAAATAAAATGACATTTTTTAAAATTACTTATCAGGAAAATATACAAAATGCTATCAAAGTATGAACTTATACTATTAATAGATTCTTGTTTGCCTTTTCCGATGTACATTAAATGTGACACAGGAATTTGGGAATTTGTGGCCGGATATTAGTCTCTCATGTAGTAGCTTTTACATTCTATTCATAATTTTGTGTTATTTCACTGTATATTTTGTAATTTTGGTGTTATTTCACGTAGTGCAGTTCGGGTATTGCAGATAAATAGTGGTTTGAAAATAATTCCACGGAGAGTGAATTCTGAGATGTTAATAGGAACTCTATGGAAAGTTTTAACACACCATATTGTTAGAATATTGAAATTATTACGAGGCATTTGGAATATTATAACCTACTCGATTATGGCAGTAATAATCTGGAAGATTGGATACCAAAAATAAAATTAGAAGATCAGGATAATTTTGAATTTCTTTACTATGTAACGATAAGCATATCATAAAATATATTACAAATTTCTTTAGTGAATCGAACGGTCTATAAAAGGGCACTGAATTTATTTCTCGGTAAATCATATTTATAACCCAAACTTATGTCCAGTCACTTTGATATCCTTCAGTGAAGCTGTGAAGCCTCGTCAGGCCAAAAGCAATTAGTGAGCTCAAAAAAAAGAGGCACTCATGAGGTTTGCCGATAGAAGTGAAATTTCAATACAATTGAATAAGTGTGTTCTGTTTTGAATTATTAAAATAATTATACTGTGAATTATTTAAATTACATAATTTTTAAATTAAGATATTGTATATAATGTATACTAATTGTTACATACTACTGACGCTGGTGCAACTTAGTAAAAGTTATATTTTTCGAGCATGAGAGGGATCGCGGGATGCAATTGGTATGTTTTGTGATCTGTCTAAGGCTTTTGACTGCGTTGACCATAGTACCCTTATTTTGAAATTAAAACACTATGGTGTTTGTGGAGCTTCTCTCGACCTTCTAGTGTCCTATTTAGAAGGTCGTTGTCACAAAGTTAGTGTAGCTGGATCACTGACTCAAACTGGCGTACCACAGGGTTCTATTTTAGGGTCATTTTTGTTCTTAGTATATATAAAAAATACATGGTTCTTTTCGCGGACGACACTTCAATTATATTTAAGGTAAAAAGAATAGATTCGGAGCTTAGTTATCTAAATAATACTTTAAATAAAATTTTCGACTGGTTTGCGTTAAATAATCTATTTCTTAATGCCAACAAAACAAAATCTATAAGATTTACCTTGCCTAATGTTCCGTTTACTCATAGTAGAATCGAGATCGATGGTAATTTAGTAGGCTTAGTTGACAATACTGTGTTCTTGGGTATTACACTTGATTCAAAGTTACAATGGGGTCCTCACGTAAAAAAAAATTGGCGGGAAGACTAAGCTCTGCTGCATTCGCAGTTAAAAAGATTCGTCAGCTAACAGATATTGCCACTGCTAGGGTTGTCTACTTCGCTTACTTCCACAGCTTAATGTCTTATGGTATTTTGTTGCAGCTGAGGTGGACACCATATTCCTATTACAAAAACGAGCAGTTCGAGCAATTTATAATATGAGGCCTCGCGAATCATTAAAGACTAAGTTTCAGGAATTCGGTATCTTAACTCTGCCCTCCCAATATATTCTAGATAATTTAATGTATGTCCGCAAAAATTCAGATATGTTGGATCTAGTAAAAGACCAGCATAATTTAAATACTAGAAACAGCAACAAATTGGTCATTCCATGCTTCAGGCTCACTAAATCCAAAAACAGTTTTTTAGGTAATAGTGTTAGGTTTTATAATAAAGTCCCAAAACACATTACCGATTTGCCGGATAGTGAGTTCAAGAACCATGTCAAGCGGGTTATAATATCTAAAGGCTATTATATTATATTATAGGGTGGATCAATACGTGAACGATTGTGACGTCTGGAAATGACGCCCCTCCCTGTGCATCCACTAATAACGAATGTAAATATTCCTGTTACTGTAAAAATATATGACATGAAAAAATAAACCAGATCGAGTTTCTTCTCGATGAATGGGCTGTTTTCCGAACCGGTAGTAGCTTTGACGTTCATAAGCGCCTTCTCAGGGCCTAAATTGAATAAAGTATTTTTTGATTTTGTTATGGTTTTTGGGTGGTTGGTCGTATTTAATAATACATTTAAATAAGAACGTACATGTAACTTTATTGCGTGTCTCAGTAGCCATGGCAGGTATGCACATAGACAATATCCATTGACTAAGTATGAATACCTAACACTAATAACACACGGAGGTATATATTTGTACATGTATCACAGTGTACATATAGCTCATGGAAAGCGTTCGGTGACGATGACGCGAGTTCCATAAATTTTGTTCACCCAAAAAGACTGTTAAAGATGTTTTCACTTCAAAAAATCGCTAAGCGGAGTGGTTTAAAAGATAAAATTAATGAAATAAATAATAGTCATTTTATTTGGCCCATTCTAGTAATATGATTTATATATCGTTGTTGTATATTTATGCGGTAACGTAGTTTGTGGCAGTACCCTTATATTGTATCAGTTTATCTACTAAGTGGCTATATCTATATGTATATAATCGTTGTCCATGGACATTGTTTGTATTTTAGAATAATTTATGTTATTTTTTCGTATTAAATATATAAATAATAAAGATGTATTTTTATTTATTTTTGTATTGAGTAATATTTTGTGTGTATTTTGATTATTAAGCATTTAGAAATATCCTTGGAAATTCTATGTTGGTCATAATTGGTGTTTATTTGAATGGCATTTTTGTTTAATATACTAGCGGAATTGGGAGTAGATTGTTTTTCGTCATAGCACCTAATAAGTATTAGGGTAGACTGGGTACGGTTGAAACATTTTAGCGTTTATCGTGCATAGCAACGGGATTTGTGAAGCGAGCGATGACGGAATTATATTAAATAAAACACCCTATATCTGTCTTCTAATGGGCAATGTTATTTGAGATCACTGTATAGTATTTTCTGTGTAAAATCATATTTAAAAAAAAGTAATTTGTTTCAATTGTCCCAATTCCAGGGTTGGTTGAAACAGTGCCGGGGTCAATTGAAACATAGGCAAATAATACAAAATATAATCAATTATCATATTTATTAATCATTTATTATTTGTATCGATTAGCAAAAGTAAGAGAAAATAATTCAAGAGATATTACACACGTTAAATGTATAAAAGACGATGGAGGAAAAGTTTTTACGAATGATGAGGACATAAAGAGTCGTTGGAGGAAATATTTTGAAAGACTGATGAATGAAGAAAATGTCAGGACCGGAGAATTAGAGACCGTACCGTCAAATTTAGGCGTTGTACAAGAAATAAGTGAAGATGAAGTAAGAAAAGCTGTGAATGGTATGAAAAACGGAAAAGCCGTTGGGCCAGATGGCATACCGGTTGAAGTATGGAAGTTTTTAAAAGTAGATGGGTGGATGTGACTGACTTTATTTTTTAATAAGATGTTACTAGAGGAAGCGACCCCAAATGAATGGCGCGATAGCGTAATAGTGCCTATCTTTAATCTGATGTCACACAGTATGAAGATATGGGGAAGAGTGATAGCGAGACGAATAAGAGATGAGACTGAAGTGACTCCGAATCAATTTGGGTTTATGCCTGGACGTGCGTCATCTGATGCCATTTTCGCACTTCGGCAACTGTGTGAAAAATAAAGACGTGTACATAAGATTATATTTCTCAACTATGAATAGTAATAATTAAAAAAATAGGGTTTAGAAATTAATATTTTAAACAAAAATACTTGAATCGTTACGAGATCATTCGGAGTCACAATTGTGGCAAACATAACTAAGGCTACCTTTTGTGCACTCTTCGTGTGCCCACATTTTCATACTGTGCATTATATCCATTTTTCCCTCGGTCTGCTTTCTGATTATACTGACAGACAAACAACACACTCCTTCTAATGATGATGATTCTTGTTGCGTGTTAGTTTTTTTCCCGTTTGTAGCATTTCTTCAAGAAAATGATAAAAATAAACCGTTTCAACCGTACCCACAAATAATGTTTCAACTGTCTCCAACCCTCCTCTTGGTATAAAACGGTTCACGGTAAGAATGATAACAACTTTAAATAAAAACTAATCATACTGAAATATTCTAAAAACTTTAGTTAAAACGAAACAAAACTCTCAATACTCTAACTTGAAATAAAATCTTAATAATTGCAAAAATGTAAGTACGAAAATATTTACTTTTCCTTCAAAAATCACAATGGGGCTACATATACACATGCACAGTTCCCGAAGAGCAACCTAATAATAAAATTCGTGTTTCGACTTGTCGCCCGCGTCGTACTCCCCTTGTACATTATCACATACTGTTCACGAGATATTCGCTTTGTTTCAACCGTACCTAGTCTACCCTCTCAGTATATAGTATCTTATCTATGGTCTACCCTACATTAAAAAAAATTAAGGCATGCTGAAAGGTGTATTATTTGGAGTTTTATGGTTTGCTATTACACAATATATTAAAAAAGGATGTATCGTATAGACATACGATAGAAAGGAAACTTTTGTATTACTAGGAAACATTTAAATTGAAAATACAACAAAGACCCAACGTCACTTGTGTGAAAAATGATATGTGTGTAAAAGGTGTGATGACTGAGATGACATCTGATAGGCGAGCGTGGAAAAGGAAAACATGTTGTGCCGACCCTACTTAGGTGGGATAAGGGTAAGAAGATGATGATCTAATAACATATTACGAATCGTAAGGGCACAATTAAATGTCGCAAATATTTTTTATTAATATTCAAGTCTTTGACGATACTTATAATCTAACATGATTCGTAACTAGCCTTCAACGTTTTATATTAAGTACAACTTAAACTAAATAATAATCAAATGATGATAATATTTTTGCATTATTTATGCGTAATAGTACCTAAATGCTATTATATTTCTCAACTATGAATAGTAATAATTAAAAAAATAGGGTTTAGAAATTAATATTTTAAACAAAAATACTTGAATCGTTACGAGATCATTCGGAGTCACAATTGTGGCAAACATAACTAAGGCTACCTTTTGTGCACTCTTCGTGTGCCCACATTTTCATACTGTGCATTATATCCATTTTTCCCTCGGTCTGCTTTCTGATTATACTGACAGACAAACAACACACTCCTTCTAATGATGATGATTCTTGTTGCGTGTTAGTTTTTTTCCCGTTTGTAGCATTTCTTCAAGAAAATGATAAAAATAAACCGTTTCAACCGTACCCACAAATAATGTTTCAACTGTCTCCAACCCTCCTCTTGGTATAAAACGGTTCACGGTAAGAATGATAACAACTTTAAATAAAAACTAATCATACTGAAATATTCTAAAAACTTTAGTTAAAACGAAACAAAACTCTCAATACTCTAACTTGAAATAAAATCTTAATAATTGCAAAAATGTAAGTACGAAAATATTTACTTTTCCTTCAAAAATCACAATGGGGCTACATATACACATGCACAGTTCCCGAAGAGCAACCTAATAATAAAATTCGTGTTTCGACTTGTCGCCCGCGTCGTACTCCCCTTGTACATTATCACATACTGTTCACGAGATATTCGCTTTGTTTCAACCGTACCAGGTGTCTGGTGTAGCTTGTGACCCACGAATGCCCTTGAAACTCAAAGGGAAGGTGTATAAAACTATTATAAGACCGGTAATGTTGTACGCATCTGAGTGCTGGGCGACGAGAGAGACGGATGAGAGAGGACTACCTGTGGCAGAGGTGACCCTACATTAAAAAAAATTAAGGCATGCTGAAAGGTGTATTATTTGGAGTTTTATGGTTTGCTATTACACAATATATTAAAAAAGGATGTATCGTATAGACATACGATAGAAAGGAAACTTTTGTATTACTAGGAAACATTTAAATTGAAAATACAACAAAGACCCAACGTCACATGATATTCCCAGGCGATCATCCATACAAGTAATGACCGCACATAACGTAGCTTAATTTAGGTGCTCAGACGATACCCTGTGTTTTAAACATTCTAGCTGACACAGTGTTTACCTCCTCCACTGCATCGTTATGTCTAATCTCACTTGATCATAAATCAATAACTAAATATCTATTATAGAATGAAAAATTCAGATTACCGTTCACTTTTTTTAAATCCAGGTCCCATATATCTTTTCAACCTACAAGTAATGAAAACAATGTACACTCAATTTCAGAATAATTATTTCTAGATGACACAAATAATCGTCCTGTGTCCGATTCGAACTTATAGCACTGAGCTTGGCGTGCACCACTGTGCTACTCGTACCATCAGATTATATAAGTCTTACTTAAAGCCTTTAGCCTTAAAAAAACAGCGATATTATTGCTGCTATATATTTAATACCAGAATTTTGCAGTAAGTCTATAGTCACGACATGCAATTGCTTCTTTTATATGTTAAAATAATGTTATAAGTATTTTATGATATTTTATTTATTTCTCCTATATACATAATGCATCTACCTACTCTATTAATTTTACATTTCTTATTTTCCCTAAATATATTTCACAGTTTTTCATTGATGTATTTATGGAGTTGTTATCCACTACTGTATACTTTCTAGCGTATACAGCTTTATGAATTAATATTTCTTTCTTTTCTTCCTATAGTGAAAAGTGCATATAGCCTACTCTATAACTGGTACCTACAGGATATGAATTTGGTATATCTGGACAATTTTACTATTCTTTGTACCTGCCAAAATACGTTTTGTTTCATAGGAACTTCATGGGTTCAGTACGTCCCAAAAATGTCTTGGAGCGGTTGCCGACCTTTGCGAATGAACTGGAGGAAAGTGTCATGCAAGATCTCTCCGTAATCGATACTTAGAACGGAAAGAATGTCCAATGTCATTTCAAAAGTAATACCTGAACTTGAGACTAATACAAAACGAAAACATATCATTATTTTTGCGAAATATTATTATCTATGTAAGGAGCAATGAACTCTGTAAAATAACGCATTTTAAACCCATTGTATTTACAGAACATGTTCAATTTCGCATGTGATTCAAATACTATAAAGCGTATACTTGGATTAGTGAATTGCTAGAAGGTGGTTGTTCAGAAAGATAGGGGTGTTATAGCTATTTTTTAAATATAATTGTATCACAGTAAGGTTATACAATTTTATCACTGTTATTTTTTATAAATGAAAATCTGTTATATTTTAAAATAATTATATTATAAAGAACTCCCACCTATAAAGCTTTTCGGCTTAATATATGTGTTGTTACATTTCAATATGAGTTAAATCCAATTCTAATCGTTCATATGACGTAATTAATTAAGATTTCCAGTTTTTATACACAGAGAACGAATTTCAAATTTTGCCAGCAATAAGGTTTTTAGTTTTTTTTTCTATCTTCTTATTTTATAAGTATAAAGATCTTGAAAAATAACGTAAATTATTAGGAACGTGTAACATGGGATTTAACTCATTTTTAAATGTAAAGACTCATATAACAGACGTATAAATTCTATTAATTATAAATTGTAAACATTTTGGATTCATAAAATCATGCGAAAACTAACTGACACGCAAATTTATAATTCCATATGTAATATTCTTTTTCTTAACACATGAAAATAGTACACAATGTAACACATGAAACATCGTATTCATAATTAGCATAACTCAAATGATTCATCATCTTACCTTTAAAATACCAGTGATGCGCAAAACATTCCATTATTATTTTTGTCATACGTTCATACAAAAAAAGTAAAAGCTGTAAAATAAATTTCGAGAGTGCTATAGAGTTATATCAGAAGGAATTATTAATAGCAAAATAAAGAGAATTGTTGGATGATTTAATAGTTACTAGTAGATTTTGTGAGTCGTATTTTGGAGAGCCCCTATGTTATATAAATTTGTTATGACCTTTGTTATCTCTGGACAGTCGGGAGCTACGCGATGTCGTTTTATAAGATCAGGTGTCAGTAAAAGCGTTGATATAGTTTTTTGTAATTGTTTTAAGAAGTCTCGCCTAACGATCTTCTTTATCTTGAATTCCTTCCAAAGATTCCTTAATTTTTAGTTTTAAGATGTGCATAAAGTTTTTTTAAATTTATACAAGGTGTGTGTTTTATTTTCCTCTATATAAGTATTATTGATAGTTATTGCCCGCGGCTTCGCTCGCACAAATGTAGATTTAATGTATCCCTCAGCGACAGTGTATGTTTATGGCTTAAAAGTACCCTATTTCCTTTATGTACCCCTGACACAGTCTATGTAATTTGATGATGACCAGTTGAATATTTAAGGCGTCAAAGCGTTACAGACACCGCCATTTTAATCTATAATATTATTAAGGATACATTGTCATTGTACATTGTCCTCGTGAAACTATAAGGGTTTCTGCAGACCACGCCGAGATGTCTCTCCCAGATGGCGTGATTCTTTCAAACTCGTTCGACATATTTTATTGTTTTGGTCAATTTAAAAATGAACTCGTAAATTATAGCCTCGCGTTACTCTGATGTATAATCTATATGACTGTAATGCTTCATCGAAATCCGTTAAGTAGTTTTTCTATGAAAAAGTGACAAACATACGATAATTCTCATTAACTTTAGCGTTTATAATAATGTTAATAAAGATAAAAGATCGTTAGAACGTAATCACTTGAGTTACAAATAAGTCTAGAACAAATTTTGCATATTTGACTTTCCCAGACCATCGCTGCTCGACGAACACCGTTACTCATAATCTATATACATTTTGTACCAAATGAATAAAGATTAACACATACTTTACAAATCTCTACATCTCTACAAATAAAAAATTAAAATTAACGACTGAACTGTTTTTGACGAGAATTCTTCTTTTATATAGAGTATTTTACAAGTATATTTTTTGTATAAATCATATTTTATTTACTTAATCGTATAGATAGGTATTAGTATATTTGTCGATGCGAGGTTCAATTTATATGGAATAATGTAGCGGACAAAACTTTAGTTACTATTTATCAGCACCCGAGGAGCACGTGTAGATGAATGAGAGGAACTCTTCCTGCATACGCCAGTAACATCAACCCCCAGGCATAGTTGTGATATACGAGTATATAATAATATTATATAACATAAAAAATATAAAATGCATGTATTTCTGCTTATTTCCTAAATATATAATATCATAACCGTATAATGTTTTGAAAAATGAACGGCAACTTTCATATTCGGTACGTAATATATGAATATTACGTAAGATAGACGTAGCATCGAAACAGCTAGTCCATTTAACAAACGATAGTAGAAAATTAGAATTTGCTCACGCATAACGAAGTGCGTAATCTTCGTAAACATAAAATATATAGGATACTAACCGACCCGTGCCCACTTCGTTGGGCGGTAATAGGCATTATCAAGCTACAACTTTTCTCTAGAACTCAATCACATATGTATATCTCATAATTAAGGCAGCGTTCAAAAGAAACGTTTTCGTTCGACCATTTTTCTCCGACTCCCCAGATATTACCCCCTACAACCTCACAAACTTTACCTCTTTATAATATTAGTTTTTTTTTTCTCGAACTGTCTACGCTATTGACCCGGCAGGGTCTTCACAGCGTGTGTGTTATGTGGGTCACTATATCGCGATAATAATATCTCGAGGGCTCCGCACGGGGGCGACATAGGCTCGAGATATTACTGAGAACCGCAATGTGTGCGGGAGCTAAAAAGGATCCCTTCCCTCGCGGCGGCGTGAGGGTCGGTTACAAAAAGCGTGGGCACAACACGCATTTAATAAGATCGAATTTAAATTTATTTAGCGGCGACGGCGCCGAAATCTAAAAATAGATATAACAAAATTATTATTATTGAACGGTCGTTATTAGGGGAAGATAGACGTAAATACGCGATTTACTCTATCTTATATGAGTTATTTATTTTGAACAGCTGCGCGCGCGAGCCGTTGTAATGTAGCCGCGATGGCTGGAAACCTATGTATTGCAGTGAAGGATCCTAGAAGAGGATTTCGGGCGGTTTCTTCGTATGCCGAGATCTCCGAGATCTCGTGGATGATGAGTAATTGACCTGTGTAGTCAATACTCGATAGGGAGAAGGAATAGGCGGGGTGAAGTTAATAGCTTCTGCCCGCGATTTCGCAAGCGAGGAGTAGTTATTTTGGGCTAAAACGCAGCGGAAGATCTTGAAAGGAAAAATACCCCGTTTTTAAAATATTTTTCATTGTTGCTCCGCTCCTATTGGTCTTAGCGTGATGATAAGTAGCCTATGACACTTATAAATAACGTGGCTCTATATTGGCAAAAGAATTTTCAAAATCGGTGTAGTAGTTCCTGAGATTACCCCCTACAACTTCACAAACTCACAAACTCTATCTCTTCATAATATTAGTATATAGATTATAGCCCCTGCCCGCGACTTCGTCTGCGTAGTAATAGTTACTACTCTGGGCTAACAATGACACACAGCAGAAGGTCTCAAAAAGAAAAAAAAACATGTCGATTTTGAAACATTTTTCATCTGTGCTCCGCTCCTATTAGCCTTAGCGTTATGGTATATAGCCTATAACCATTCTCGATGAATGAGCTATATAACACTGAAAGAATTATTCAAATCGGACCAGTAGTTCCTGAGACTACCTCTTACAACGTCACAAACTCACAAACCCACAAACTGTACCTCTTTATAATATTAGTATAGATATTGTCTGTGGTCTTACATTTATTGTACCAATTTTTAATCACACTACAGTGCTCACCATCTTTTTGGCCGCTCTGAATATTGCTACGCATAAAATTTGTTTGTTTTTGTATTTATTTTTGTTTAGGTGAAAATACATATAATATTGTATATACTAGCTGCGCCCGCGACTCCGTCCGCGTGGAACCTTACGTAACAAAACAGTGACGAATATACATCTGAATGTATTAAGTTCATTTACTTTGTCTCACTCCAACAAAAAGTGTTTGATTTTAAATTTACGAGGTGAACCTGAAAATGTTACATTTAAAACTGGTATGTAATAGAGGAGAGCAATATATGAGTAAATAAAACAATAAAAGGAATTAAAAACGCGATTATCGATTGTGGCTATTACATATTAATCTGCAATATATTTTAATTACTATCACTACATATAAAACAAAGTCCTCTGCCACGTCTGTCTGTCTGTCTATTCGCGATAAACTCAAAAACTGCTGAACGGAATTTTATGCGGTTCTCACCAGTAGATAAAGTGATTTATGAGGAAATTAGGTATATTATTTGTCAAGGTTTTTTTTTATTATCAGGACTAGACTACGTTCGACTGGCCCCCAAGTATGTGTTAAAAAGATAAACTATATCGAGTTCGTTGCCGGTTCTTCTACGTGATTGGGTTGTTTGTGCGAACCGATGGTAGTTTTGCCATTCTTAACCCCCTTCTTAGGGCCTAAATAGAATAAAGTGTTTTTTAATTTTTGAATAAACCTTTGAAGGTATTGGGAAAAACTAAATTTAAATTAATTCACTGCTATATACTGTTAGTGTTTTTAACGCGTATTGCAATGACATTCCACTGGGACGTTATCAAACAGTTAAAGTATTTTAGAAGTTATGTTTATACATATAAAAAGTTATGTCTGACATCTGCTATATTTGTGCATTCCGATGCGTTTTGTATTTACTGCGCTGGCGATGTGATTCTTTTGCGAATGTACACGATTATTGGACTTTCTGAATTCATTATTAAAGTACACTAACATGGGTCCGTATTTGTCATTCGGCTTTTAATAAGGTACATTGGAGAATTGTATACGGGGAATTGGAATTACAAATTATTAGTCACTAAATATTATAAACCAAAGTCTTCCGCCGCGTCTGTCTGTCTGTTCGCGATAAACTCAAAAACTATTGAACGGATTTCCATGCGGTTTTCACCAGTTGGTATATAAAGTCACGAGGAGGGTTTAGGTATATAATTTATCTATTCAATCTATTTAAGGCAGAAGTGCAAAGTAACATCCAAAGTAATCCTTTCTTCATTATAAAATATTCATTGTTATATTCAAATTTACACACATTACTCTGTATCCATTAACCAGATCCTTGAGAATATATTATAACTAATCTTTACCTAGAATAAAATGAAGTCACATCCGCTGTTTTTTCCCTTAGATCTTTTTAAAACAGTTTTCAGAAATAGATAGAATGATTCAAGAGGAAGGTTTATATGTATAATATATAGATATTATAGTACAGAAAAGCCGAAATTTCAAAGATTTGTAATGTGATATCGTAAAAATATATTTTTATTTTCTGTACACTTAAATCGCAAACGCTGGCTAAGCCTTAGGATATATATCAAATTACTGTACTATGGAATTGTATACCTATCTTAAAAAGATCAATAAAAAAGTTTAATATAGTATATGTTTATCTCTATAGCCGTGGTCGTCAAACTGCGGCCCGTGGGCCGCATGCGGCCCTCGGTTGTTTTTCGTGCGGCCCGCGGCAAAGTAAATTATTTCAAGACAACTTTACCCAGATGCCCTAGACAGAAATCAAAAACCGATTTAAGGGGCTACCTCGGTCCCACTAGCGCCGCCAATTGAAAAATAAACATGTTTCAATAAATAAAGAGAAAATTCTAACGGTGCTAGTGGGACCGAGGTAGCTTCTTAACGCTACTCGCGCGTGATCGTGTCGTGACTTGTTCCCGCGCTCCCCGCTCCGCGCCCGTGACGAGCCGCGACGCGAGTCATTTCATTTGTTTTTACGCACTAGAATAAACGTTTCTTGCTTCATAGATTGCGCGTGCGGTATTTTATGTATTATGGCGGGAGTATCATCAAATGTGCTACTAAAAGGAAGATAACTGATGAAAATAGAAGTTTTCAAGAAAAATGGGAGGAAGAATTTTGTTTTATAAGTGCTTTTATATTTTATATTTTTATTTTTTATTTTTTGCTTTTATATTTTTTAAAGCTTATACTTTCTGAATCTACCTGTCGCCGCCGTGTTGAAGATATTTCGAAAAATTTTTTTGAGGCAGTGATTAACAAATTGAAAAACTGCAAATACTTCAGTCTTGCTTGCAATTCTAGTACGGATATAACTTCTATGGCTCAGTGCTCATTATTTGTTCGGTACTGCATAGTGGACGGAATCATAGAAGAAGACTTCTTAGCTGTAATTACCATGAAGGATCGTACGAGAGGTTGTGATTTTATGGAAGTTCTAAAAGAATTTATGGAAAAACACGGAATACCTGTAAATAGATTGATATCAGTATGTACTGATGGTTGTCCGTCAATGGTGGGTGCAAATAATGGTTTGATTGCTTTAATGAAGAAAGAATGGAATTTACCTAATTTGTTGCCCATTCATTGCTTGCTGCATCAAGAAACTTTGGCAAGCAAAATTTCTAATAACCTGTTAAAAGACGTGATGAATACGATTGTAAACATTATAAATTTTATTCGCGCGCGCGAACTTTATCATCGAAAATTCAAAGACCTACTTGAAGAATTACATGCTAATTATGGCGATGTCATTTTACATACAGCCGTCAGATGGTTAAGCAAAGGAAAAGTATTGGAACGATTCTTTCATTTAAAACACGAAATTATACTTTTTTTGCAACAAAGTGGCAAAGAATTCCCCCAACTACAACAAAATGACTGGTGGACACTTGCGGCTTTTTTAACCGACATGACTATGAAATTCAATAGTCTGAATTTAGAGATGCAAGGACCTAACAAAATAATTGGGCAAATGACAAATAAAGTGTTTGCATTTCAGGACAAACTGCAATTATACATAAATGAACTCGAAGCAGGAGATTTTTCAAATTTTCCAACTGTTTCTGCTCTGCAATGCGAAGTTTCTATTCCCGACAGTATCCATAAAGATTTAATATCTTATTTGAAAGAATATTTGAGAGAAATGCAAAATAGATTTGACGATGTGCGAAAAATTAAGAACTGCTTTATACTCGTGGAAAACCCTTGGCATGTTGATAACGAAGATATGAAATTATTTTGCCGGTTTGGGTTTTCTAAAACACAGATAATGAATGAAATCATTGAATTAAAACACGACACACAGCTAAAAGCCAGTTTCATTGAGCACCGTGAAAAGCAGGAGTACATAGAATTTTGGAGAAATGCCCCTAGCAAGTACAAATCTTTACAAGACTGCGCACAATTTGTTTTAACCATATTCTCTTCAACATATCTTTGTGAAGCTTCATTTTCTAAAATGACCTTCTTAAAAAATAAATACCGGAATCGCCTTTCCACCCATTTAGAAGACACAATGAGGATTGCATGTAGTCCAAAGGATGCCGATATACAAGAAATAATTAAAAAAGTTCAACACCACAATTCCTAATTATAAAACAGGTATTTTTATTACGGCGTTAACTTCTTAAATATTTTCTTACCTAATTACCTATGTTTATAAACTATCTTTTTTCAATAAACGTTCTAATGAACATTATCTATGATTACTTGTTTCGATATCAACTCCCAAACGAACGACTTCGCGGGCACAGCTAGTTCAAAGTAAATAATCGATGAGCTAAAAACGAGTATACATATAATGTCGATATTGGAGCGTTCACATACTCTGCGGCCCGGCACTGGCACTCGCACTGTCATGTGTGGCCCTTGGGCAGTAAAGTGTGACGACCGCTGCTCTAAAGGATAAAACCACAGTAACCGTTTTTATGTTTTTACAAAAATCATTATATCTTATGTACCGAGCTATTTTATACAATGCAGTATTATTCCTTATTCAATTAAATACATACGTTGTACATATCATGTAGATAAAAGTTGCTCTCAACAGTATTTCTTTAAAATGGATATCCACATTGCACTCATGCGAAGCTAGGGCGGGTCGCTAGTGTAATTATAAATAATATATTCACAAGTAATGTATGCACAAAAGTAGCCCATGAATAATGCTGCTACTGAGAAGCTCAAATCGCCAGCGTTTTGCATTAATAAAAAAACGTGTAGGTATAGAAATTTCATAGAATATTATTTCTATCGACATCTTACAAGACACCACAGATTAAACATTACACACAACAAAAAACGATTATGTGAAGATTCTTACATAGTTTGTAGTCCGGTGAAGCTGTTAAGACCTTGCTTGGTCAATAGCGTAGTCAATTCGAAAAAAAAACTTTCATATCTTCTATTATTATATGTGAATATCAAAAGCTCTAGAAATGAAACTAAATCTTTTAAAGAGTTATGGTACCACATGTGCGAAGCCGAGAGCGGTTGTTAGTAAATTTATATAACGATATATTTTTATGCTCAGGAATATTAATTTTCAACATTAAGTTTTATGCTTTAATAAACATTTACTACGCGGTAATTAAAAATAGAAAAGAATATTATCACGATATCTAAGACGTCTCCTAATGTATCTATCATCATCAACATGTAAGAGATTCACTGTAGGTCCATAAGCCTCTACCCGAAGGAAGGTATGGGGCATGGGCATAATCAACGCGTCAGCCCACGACATATTGGCGATTTCAAGCTCTGAGCAATGCACAGTTTTATATTTTCTCACATACAGTAGTACTACAAGAACATTTCTCAGATTCAGGCTTCCTCACGATGTATTCGGTCATCGTCAGCCGATAATGTTAACAATTCAAATAATTAAAGGTACGCGAATTCCGACAAACTCGTAGGTACATGCCGAGGTTCGAACCTGCGGACATCAAACTTATAGGTGCTTATAGGACATCGAACTTGGTAGGTGGTAGAGCCACGCTGAATCTATTACTGGTTTCAGCATGAATGTGACGGCTGACCCGGGGTACTACCACCTTCTCACATGAAACCGACGTGAAGTAAAATTGCTTGCATTGTTGCGTTTCGTTCGGTCAGTGAGGGCGTCCGAGGCCCACCTCTCCTCTTCTTCCCCTTCCCTTCCTCTCCTCCCCACACACGATGGCAACGCACTTGTGACTCCCCTGGTGTTGCAAGTGTCTATGGACGGTGGCGATCGCTTAAATATCAGGTGACCAAGATGTTCGTTTGCCTCCTATGATATAAAAAAATAAAACAAAATGGTATTCCACCGGTCAAACCACTAGACCACCACGAAGTGACAACAAACATTTCGGTAGTTGGTAGCTAAAAGTGTTAATGTATTTGCTAGAAGTGATTTTTTTATCTAAACTGATATTTTAAAGAGAGAAGTTTTTTTTTTCTGTAATGGTTAATGTGAAATAATACTTAAACAATTTTAAAGATTCTTTTATCTGTGGAAAGTTACGTTTTAAGCGAGTAACAGAGGCAGTAATTTATTCAGCGTCTTTTGTTGTTTGCGTTAATCTTTGAACGTTTGAACCGAATTTCATAAGTCTTGTGTTGACAGATGGAATACTTGAGTATTATTTAGTCTACATATCACTACACATGAAAGCTAAGCGATATAAGACAAGTATATAATTGAAAAAATTAAAACAATCAATAATCAATTCATACAAAATACGTAATTCCGATTTTCCAAATAATACCATTATCGTGTTGACCGTTTGTGTGTAAAAATGGTTTAATATCACGCTTTTGATGTTAATAAGCGAGTGTCGGGTTGGAGGAATCTATTATAAGCCAAACAATAGGTGTCACACGGCGCACCGCGACGAACCTCGTCAGTAGGGTTGCCACTAATACCATAAGATTATACTTTTTAAAAGATTTCAGTTGTGATTTATGTATAACAGCAAATAGTTAAAAAGCCAATTAATAGTTTTCCATAAAATTATTATAAAACTTAATCAAAGGAATATGCCGAAGGAAAACTGAAATAATCGATGACATCGTGGATAACAAAATGTTTTTATGGAGCTAAAAAGAAAAAGACATATTCTACGCAGGAGGATTGGATAAAAACAACACAATATAAGTTCTTTAAATACTTATTTCACAACAGCAAGTTATTCGTAGAAATGGCTAGATAACTTGTTAAGCTAGATTACGGCTTAAACATCTGTACCTGTGTTTCTGTGCACATGACACTAAAGTTTATAAAGATGAATTCACACTAATTAACATTATGGTTGATTAGATTTTAAATTTGGTTAAAAAAAAAATGGCATTTTGATGTCTATATTTTGTAATATGTGAAATCATAGTAGAGTATAAATTTATATAACAACGTCTGATTTGCTACCATTCTCGATATTGAAAGGTTAGGTTTTTCTAGGTTTAGATGTTATTATTTAGGTCATAATGCTTCTTAAAATAATCTTAGAATGTTGTTAAACGTTATCATATCCTAATATTAAAATGGCGACTGTCTGTTTGTTCGTTGTGTTTTCACGGCTTAACTACTCAACCAAACATCATGAGATTTTGTATACACGTTGTCAGAAATACTGAAAAGAACGTTGTGTAGCTTTCTCTTAGAAAAATGTAAAATATATCTCTTAAATTGTCGTTTGGCATAACAACCCGGACTACTGACATAAATATCTTGAATTGGTTGCCGAAATCCACGCGATTGAGACCGTGGATAAAAGATAATAATCAGTAAAGTATAATAAATCTATAAATAATCAATGCGATGAATATAACTTCATTACTCTGTTTTTATGCATTTATTTATCGAAGTGAAACGATGAAAACCCTACTTGTGGGGGGTCGTGCGGCGTGCGCTTGTCGCTCGCCATCGTGACAACGCGACGGAAGCTCCCGGCTTGGATGTACATCCAACATCGTTTTTGTTTGATGCCTGTACTGTTACTCCAGTAGCATGTTTTGTATAATTTCTGTGTGCTTTTGTGCACGATTAAGTTGATAAATAATAGTCTTTAGACATAAAAACTCGCTCGAAATGGTGTTTGAACTCATTATTCGGCAGATCGTTAATGTGCTTTGGGTCTTAAAAAACCCCAGACTGTTATCTAAAATACTAGTATTGGTCTTAGTGAGACTGAAAAATGAAATGACTATTTTGTTACTGTTTCTAGTATTTACATTATGTTGGTTTTTTTACTAAATCCTGCTAATCTGAGTTTTTCATGGAGACATTATCTAGAATGTATTAGGAGGGCTGAGTTAAAATAGCGATAGGTATCTGTGTATACGATTTAATGTTTGTTACTTAAGAATTTCGGTATCTATAAACTTTATGTAGAAATACATATTTGTGGGTTTCTGAGATTCCACGACTGAGTAAATACGTTGTATTATTCTTGGACTGTATTTTCCTTTAGCATTAAATACAGCACAGTCGCACTGTCGTGCTCAGAAAACAAACTAAACCATTTAAGTGAAAACTTCCTTAGGTACGTTGAGCAGTATTTTTAGCAGGAGATAAATTTATAATTTCGCGTCATGACATGCTCGCAAGCGTGACCCGCCGTATTGCTTACGCCAGACTAGCAACGCGTATTGTAGGGACCTGTGTACATGTAATATTGATATTTTACAGTTCATCATCCGCTTGATTGATTAATAGATCCCATAAAAATGTAGGTGTATAATTATTTCTCCGAGCACCAATAGATATGAAAACCATACTAATGTTAATAATTTCAATAAACAGGTTCTAACATTTAAATATTATCATTCACACTATAATTAATGTGATTCTTAAGATAACACATTTATTTCATTGTATCGAGTTTCACTTCTATCTCGACTTTTTTAAATTGCTTATGTGTTTTAACTCTTGACTACAATTCACTTGACTACATTAACTGTTGATGTGAAGAAGAAAGAAGAAGAAAGAAAATGTCTTTATTGCTAGATAACATCAAAACAACAAGATGAACATATACATAGCTTATTAGATTATTCAACAAAGGCACCTCCATTCAGCAAAGTGCTGCAGCACAACTGGGTAGTACTGCATCGCTGATTTTCAATGGAGGATGTTGCCTAGAATCGAATAAAACTAAATCAAGCGGAGAATTGATTACCAACTGCGATTGCCGAAACATGCTTAAAATGCTTGGCGATAGATTTCAACTTAAATCTAGTAGTTAACAAGACGAGTATTAGAATAAGCCCTACCATAATATGTTATCACCAAGACGTTTTGCTTCTCTGAAAATTCAACCTCATTGTAAAGATCCTATAATTACCCCACGTTGGTGATGTTAGTTTTTGTTAAAGCGATAAATAAATCCGTCCCTACTGCGGCGTGTAGCGTCAAACGACCTCAGAGCGCATGTGCGGGATACACGTCCATCCCTCTTGTATATTCCTATACAAAACCAGACGGCGCGGTGGAACTGCCACGTGATAAGTAAATCCGCGACACGTTTTTATCCACAATGACGATTAATGCTATAAATTTAAGCGATAATCCATCGATTGTTATGAATGTGATAAGCTAAAGTGTCCAGTGCGATTTATTGACTGTGGTTAGATAACAGTGTTTATGTGAATGTTTGCAGGTGCAGTGAATTTACGCTGAGGTATGGATTTCTCTAATTATTGTTTATTACTATTTGTTATCCGTTGTTTCTTATAAGCCTTTTGGATTATTATATTTAATGTTTGTAACATTGTGGTATTTGGACTTAATATTCTACAGATATGCACATTTGACCTTGAAATGGATTCGAGGGTTGAGAAAATTATTTTGACATTGTAATGTTTTTCACTGACATTCGTAGTTTATATTTTTTGTACTATACGAATGCTAACGAAGATTATGTGTTAATTATATTTGTTAAAAGCTCTCTTACAATACTGAAATGCTTAAGTGTAGTGATCAAGGCTAAGTACCAAATCGTTATCAAATCAAGATACGTATCGATATGGTGGGTTGTGGGTTTTCAGTTACCGCATTGAAATAAAATACAATATTTGAATGAAATAATAATGCATTTTTCAACTATTCTTAAGAAATACTAGAAGATTTAGCTGGCATTTACTAATTTCTTATACAATATACTTATTTAGTAAACATTACCTACTTCGTTTTAATTAACCTGTGCTTTGGTTCTTTGCTATTAAAATCGATAAGGCGTTAATATCGAAACGTATATTACATTTCTATGCATATAGTAAGAATGAAAATTGAACATTAATGTACTTTTTAGATTTTTGTGACTGTTAATTATTACAGGAGACGGACTTTGAATGAAATAATTGTAGAAAACTTGTACTGGAATTATTTAATGTATTTACACTTTGTGCGGGCGAGAATATAATCATGGAATAAAATAGAATATGAAAAAATCGTCTCTTGTTTTACGTTTGAATTATGAAAGTAATGTTTCAGCATTCATACCTCCTTTATGTGAAAGGAGTATTGTTAACAGTGACAAAAAATGTTGCAGATAACTAGGAAAAAGTTATTATATATATTTTAATCATTTCTAGAAATATCTGTCTGTTTGTTTGAACACCCATCACTGCTAAAGTATTGCGTTCGTGATTGAACCTCACCAAGATCTTAAAGCATATACTCAAGTAATATTTATTCTTGTTTGCATTAAAGCCTGTTTACTCTATCGAAATTTATTGTAATTTTAATAACGTCGTGACTTAAGTACGAGCGAAAAGTAGATAAGTAAATAGACTTAATACATTCAGATAAAAATCATCATTAGTTACTGTTTTCTTACATTAAGTTCCAGGCGGACGGAGCCGCGTGCACAGCTAGTTGAAGTTAAATACGCTATTACATCGTATATGTAATGTGAACTTTGTATAATAAATACTTAACAGAATTGTCTCTTATATACGGTCTGTGTTGATGTCTGTATAATAAATGAAGAGTTTTAAACTATAATAAACTTAAAAATAATATGTACCTAATATTAAATTTACAGGAAAAGTTCGGGCGTATTTTTTTAAATATAATATTTTGATCTCGATATAAATAATTATGATTTATCTTACGTATGTCTACGATAGTTTTGGACGTTAGACAGATCGCAAGGCGTTGTGATTACATTCTAAAGCATGTTAATTTTACTTTAGGTACTGGTAAAAAAAACGATACTTGATATACGTGCAAAGGATCGTAGAGAACAGAAATATGAAAAAGGTACAGCGGTAATCGCCGAAATTTATCAAAAAAAAAATCCACCCATAGATTATCAATACAATTTATCGACAGGTACGAAAATAACATTCGAAAGGAACGCGTGATTTATTCCAGGATCGTGTTTCTTAAAATAGTTTTGAGTTTCATATGTTTTTATTTGTGGTTTCTAAGCGGGGTTACGGCCGTCGCGGCACGTTCTCTCGCCAAAACAAAGGTTACCGGTCGGAGTTCCGTTTCACAGAAATATACAAAGAGAAACGCCTCGGCGAGTTATTGTCATTTAATTTTACCTTTGTATGTAATTATTTTATCTATTTATTACTACAATTGGTCGCTCAGTATTCGGAATTCGATAATAATTCATAATTTTTAAAGTGAAGCTTCTTATGGCACGGTAGTGAAAAATTTACGTGACGGGTTAAACGGTGTACGTATGCATTTGTGTGTATGTGATATTGCGCCTTTCCATGCAATATTCGTCGGCTTGAATAAAATGAAAATATGTGCGTCGGTTCGTAATATGCGTTTATTAAATTTTACAATGGACTGGTAATTGCAACGATCTTTGCCCTTTCTCCTTATTGGTTCATTCGTGTAGATGCCACGCTCTGGATGACGCCGTCTTGATTTTGAGCGTGAATAATGTGTAAGTATGTATAGATTTCAGTATGTATATAGTTTACTAGAGGGCCCGGCGGATGTTATCCTGCCTTGATAATAAAAATAACCCTAAAATTGACCGCGACACTACCTACTGGATCTAATTGTCAATCTAAATTATCATTGAATCCACTTGAACACGCACAAAAAAAAATGAAAGCATAGCAACATAGAATTATACACTATACTAACGGAACCGGCGGACAAATTATATACCTAAATCTTCCTCATGAATCACTTTATCTACTAGTGAAAACCGCGTGACAATCAGTTCATTAGTTTTTGAGTTTAACAGACAAACAGATAGACGTGGCGGAGGACTTTGTTTTATAATATGTAGTGATTTATCATACAGAACCCTCTTTATAAACGCGAGTTCTGGTCGCTGTTAGTTGAAGTAGGTAGAAATATTAACTGGCTTTTTAACTTTTTAAAATTCCATTGTTACTGCAGTCGTGGTTAATGGGACACGGTGGCGAAGGTAGAGACCCATCGAGCTCTACCATAATAAATCAGCCTAAACTGCCACAGTATTAATGATTATTTTGTCTTGCTGGATCGATTTGAAATTTAAAATATTACCTAAATATATATAACATTATGAACGAGAAAGTTTATGTGGATGGAAAGATGTTTGTTATTCGTTCAAGCGAAAACTACTAAAACTACAGTGATGAAATTGTAGAGTAATATCTAAATATTAAAAAATCCAATGTCATGATGTTTGTCCACGATGAACTCCGATACTACTCAATCTATCGTCATAAAACTTCGCATTTATATATAATTTGGTTCAACTTGATATACAGGATAATTGATATTTCGATTAATGCCCTCAATATTGTTTAATTACTTATTAAATGATTGTCAATGTTGATTGTTAATAATTGTAAGTTTCATCAGTCTTCAACAGATGGCGCTTTAAATTAGTTTGTTGACAGAAAACTGTAGGACCAACTGTTATGGATATCTCATAGATAGTACCAGTTTTTTAATTTTTAATTTCTTTTAATACTCCACTTTATTTTATGGTGCACGTATTCTGTTGATGCATTTACTACGTAACCTCACTTTTTCTATATCAACTTTTTAGGCCGACTCAATATCCCATAATATTAAATACTTTATCATAATTTAAATTCAACATCTAACAACTGAGCCACTGCAACGCGTGCCCGGCTCAGCTAGAAGTTTATATATTAAAATAGTACATCGTTTTAATTTATAAAAATAATATTTAACTTGGTGAGTGTAACTAATGTTAAGTAAGTTAAACGAAATTGGCAAAGTTATCATTTGAGAGGTATACCTCAGGTTGCATAAAGTGTTAGATTTATACGAAGATAATTTATAGCGTGTACAACAATACACAAACGCAGACGAAGTCGGGGGTGGCTTACATACTCAATAAGTGTCCAATATTATACCTATATGTAAGTTTGCAGTTATCTATTTATTTAATTAACTACAAATTGATTTTACTGTCGCATGACAAAGTAAACTGAACTTATAGTATGGTTTGTGGTAACCACGAAAATACTCTTTCTGTTTTTTTTTGTACCAATCATATTGCATTTGTTTTTCCTTGAATTGTAGTCTGTGGACCATAAAGCAGACCATAAATAATATCAGGCATGACAGGATGTGACAATATCTAATACTTATAAACACTATACTCATATAATGTGTAACTTGTTCTGTGACCAATGGTAACAGCACAGTAAAATTTTAAATCAAAAGATCTATAATCGATCGGCAGTCATCGCTCTCATGAGCTTGCGCTTTTAGGTAGTTAGATATACACAGATTGAACGCGAGATGCTAGAACCTAAAACAAAACACTATGACGAGCTAACGATCATGAGCTTGGTGGTAGCGAATCAGTCGGCTACAAACACACTACTTAAATTTTAGATATAAATAAAAATAAAATATACACATAAATAAAATCAAAATCAAAAATATTTTATTCAGTTTAAGCCCTTAGAAGTAGTTTATGAACGTTAAAAATTACTATCGGTTCGGACAACCAACTTTCTCATGGAGAAGAACCGGCAATAAGCTCGATCTGGTTTATCTTTTCGTGATGCATATTTTTACAAACATAGCGCTACATTCGTTTTTGGTAGATGCTAGAGTGAGGTTATATATTTTTTTAATTTTTGACACAAAGGGTTTTTGACTAATGTAACTGACATATATTTTCGTACTTTTTTAATTCTTAAACTTTTAGAAAATTTATTTACTTAGCTTGAATATCATTGTGATAAAAAACGAAAAAAGTGTAAACAGCTGCGACCCTGCCAGGATTCGAACCTGGAATCTTCTGATCCGTAGTCAGACGCGTTATCCGTTGCGCCACAGGGCCGATGAGATAAATTCCGAAAATTTTCGCCGAATACTGAAGCTTTGTAAATGGAAAGTTATAGCGCGTTTTTTTATTTGTTTTCAGAACATGTTGAAGAATTAGAAAGTTAATAGGATTTAATTACGAAATTTATGTACGCCGTCAGTGGTAATTTTACCGTATCTTGCAAATTTTCGTGAAAAAAAATGTATGGCGTTGGAGGTTATCAATCTGTAAAGGATTAATGTTAAAACTAGCCTAATATCTAGACTACGACGGGGTCAACTAGTATATAAAGTTTGTGAGGATGAATATATGTTATAATAATTACTTTCTCACGAAAAAACTAGTGAACGAATTTTGATGAAACTTTGTAATAATCGTTTATACAACAGCATAACATAAGCTATAATTTTCAAAGATATCAGTGTATTATAAAGATATTGATTATATTCTCCATAATATAACGACAAGCGTTTAAGTATGTTTGGAAACAACCCTGCCATATAAAAGCTATGTCGACAAGCGCAGACGAAGTGGCGAGCGGCTGCTAGTATGTTGTAAAATACTAAATTAATTTTTAAAAAAGAGTTTCAGTTCACGCGCGGTGGAAGTGAAACTTGTATTCTGATTAATTTTAAGAGTATCAGATGAATACACTATGGAGGTGAAAAACAATGGTTTTCGACATTATTTTGTAATATTGTGATATACACACACAACACAGGAATAATTTTAAAAAGTGTGCTATAGTCACTACGATCAAATAGAAATTAATGTACTATAGATTCTCTCTCACCCTCTCTTTGTATATATTTCAAATACAATAAGAATATACTATCTCATTCTCTCACAGCTTAAAAGCTGTATATACATTTATGGCTATCTCATTTTCGTTACACATTTTCCCTGTCATTAAATCTAATTTAGACCGTCCAAAAGAAGTTTTACTTCAAAGATTCAATAGTAGTTTCAGAGATTAGTATAGATTTTAGTTAGACGATGCCACTGCGTTATAGTTTTATTTAGTGTGAGTCAAGCCTATGAGTCAGGGCGGGCGGCCGAGTGTACCGCCCGTGGGGCGGCGCGTTGTCTAGACGTTCAATCATTACGATTCTGACATTCAAAGGTCACGATAGCTATATTAATAAACCGCATATAGAATTACAAAGTGTATTATTGAATTAGTTAACCGAAGTGTCACTTTAAAATTGGACAGTATACTAATTTTATAAAGATGGAAGGTTTGTTTGTTTGGTTGAACGCGCTAATCTCAGTTAATACTGGTCCGATTTGAAAAATACTTTCAGTGTTAGATAGTTAATTTATCGATTATTTACATATCGTCATCATCAAGCTAAGACCTATAGGAGCATTAATGAGGAATGTTTCAAAATCGCTGTTTTTTTCTTTCGAAAGCTTCCACTGCGTGTTTGCTTTAGCCCAAAGTATTTATTCCACGCGCACGAAGTCACGGACAGAAACTAGTTTTAATTAAGAATAACATATATCCTAGCGCCACAAAAAAATAAGTGCCACATAGATTAATAACATCAATGAAAAAAAAAAATTATAGTAATTTTAATCATGATGCAATTTTCGTGCAGTTACGAAATTACTTCTTTTTAAACCTTGAATATGCCTATAACACCATGAGTATTTAAAAATTTAAAATGAAATTGTCAATGTTGATTATTGGTTTTAATTGTAAGTTTCGTCAGGGTCGAACAGATGGCGCTTAAAATAAGTTTTTTTGTTAGAAAACTGTTATAGAAATCTCATACATGGCGCTACGTTTTAATGTTGAAAATAGTCTGTCATATTTTTAAATCAGCATATAGTAACTGAGTCACAGCAACGTTCAGTTAGTTGAAATATAATTTACTGAATGTTGTTTAAACAGTCATGGATATAATAGGCTTCAGTTGTCCTTTTGAATTTAAAAGCTCGATGGTCAAATATGTCTAACGCTGTGATGTTTAAAAAAATACGTTTCTTTGTAAAAGGGAATAGCGAATAAGGGCTGGTTATATAGCCTGTCGCGTCAGTATGGCGTCTCACGCGATTTTCCAACCTCGCCCCTCACCCTGCAGTCCCACTCGTATGAAAATTACGTGAACCACAGTAATTTTTCTTATCATTACGCCGTATCGCAAGCGGTATAAACAGTATAATTATAGTTATTACTAATATTGTTTTATGTTGGTATAAAATCTATAAATAGGGTTGTCATCTTTTATTTGAGTAAATGCCGTCATTCCATGTTTCGGGCTCACTCAGACCAATAACAGTTTCTTAGATAATAATGTCAGGTTTTATGATTAACTATCATAGCACATTACCTATTTTCAGGTCAGTGAGTTCAAGCATCATGTCAAGCAGGTTTTAATGGCCAAAGGCTATTATAGGGTGCATCGATATGTAAACGAAGTTGACGTCCGGAAATGAGACCTCTCTCTGTGCATTTACCATAAATGAATGTAAATCTATGTTTGTAAGAATATGTATCATGAAAAGATAAACCAGATCGAGTTTCTTGCCGGTTCTTTATAATGATTGGGTGGTTTTCCGAAACGGAGGTAGCTTTGACGTTCATAAGCGCCTTTTCAGGGCCTAAATTGAATAAAGTATATTTATTTTGATTTTGAATGTGTAATTTCATCGCACAGAATAAATCCCAACATCGATCACCATGCTTATTCATGTGAAATATTTTTATGGTGTTCACTTTACTGTAATTCACCACTAGGTGGAGCAACACTCGTATCCTAAAGCCAATTGTCATAAAAATTGATAGGTATAGTTAGTTATTCGAACACGCTGAATATGTACACAGTTTTAGTAAAAGTAGGTAATCATTATAGTAATGAATAAAAAAAATGCATGCTGAACTGCGGGCACAGCTAATGAGAGATATTGTTTAGTAAAAAAGTAAAATAACAGTAGATTTGTGCTTATGACCACACTGTACAAGTGAAAATTTATAAATAAAAAGATGATTATTAAAGTTATTATTATAGATAGATTTATTAATGTCAATACGTTAATAAATCGTAATAATATTTAAATCCCAAAATATATACATTTATTATAGAAAAAATATACGTAATGTTATTTCATTGTTATATTAGGTCACAATAAAAAAATTTGGAACGACGTACTCGTTGTAAAACAGAAAACGCAGATGATGACGACTAGAGCCGAGTATACCTGATTCAGCGTCACCGACTCTAGCGAGACGGTACACTTTTATTCACTGTTCAATAGGTCTAGAGAACTTTTATTTCAAAAAGCGCATTCTATTGAAATAAAGCGAGGACAGTAGAATAAACAGGTCTCGTTTTGCAACAAATTGTAGAAAAATCAAGGTACTTGAAATATAGTTTTGTCATTTACTTTATTATAAAGGTGATAACCCTATTTACAGCCTTCCGTGTTGTAGGTACTCTGGGCGATACATAAAGGAAGCCTTGAAGTTATAATTCGATTCACGGAATGAGGCCGAGTTTTCGTTGAAGGAAGGTGGTCGAAAAGTTGTATTATTACAAGCTTTTTCATATAAATTTTATAAATCCCTAGAGTGCAATGCGTATTTCTAGATGAAAAGTTTACTTTGTTCAGCTCTGTATCCCTGAGAACGTGTATGCAAAATTTTATGATGTTTCAGTAGAATAGTTAAAGTGTAAAACCGCAACAAACAAACACACAAACTCATATTAGCATATATCACATTAGCACTAACATATATGTATAATGAGATCTTGCGAAGAGGTTTTATCTGTTGAGTTGAAAAAAATATTTAAATATAATTCGTAATTAATTTTAAATACTTACTATTGTTCATTTAATGAGTTCTATCTAGATACCATAAAGGTCACATTCTCCAGTATGAAATAAAGTAGGAAAGAGTCTAAAATTTATTTTATATTCGTGCACGCAGCGCACCTGATTAATTGGTCACCACGTGACGTAGCCGCGCTAGAGCCTAAATTTATGTATAACCAACTTTAGAAGAATCGCAGTCCTCGTCCCCTATAGTCTACTAGTTTCAACTACTTATAACAGATTGTTATTCCTCAGAACTTAGTTGCATATACACGTGTGTCACTGAGTGGTACCACTCTTTGGCCATGACCAGTACTTTCCGGTACTACTAAGTGGTACTAAACACAGAATAATTCCAAAGTTGAATCTTACATAGGCTCTCCTTAAAAATGTTAACGTACTTTCTGAAAAATGTGGTACAATTATTTATTTCTCTACAGTTTGATAACACTGACTATAAAATACTTCGCTACAGGTTTATAGATGGCGCTGTTTCATAGTTTTTAGTGTGTGCAACAGATTATAAATTTTTTTATCTAATGTTTTAGTAACAATAATATTAAAATATAATGAAATGGTATGTCTAAAGTCTCAAATTTAAATTTGTGTAACCTTTTATGAAAAAACCGTTCCGTAATAGTATGCTACTGTTATGTCGATTGTTATATACTTGTTGTAATTTTTTTAGTATTTTAATTAAGTCTTTTAGATCTTCATTTGCTAATATCAAGTAAATTTTGAACGTAAAAGTAGTGAAAATACGTGTAAACAGATTCGTCATTGCAAAATAAGTATTGTTAGAGTAACTTGTCCGTATTATATAGCAACTCCGTCTCAAGTGTTGCACTCTTGAAGAGTTTTAATGCATTCATGCGTTTCCGCTTTGCTTCGGCCCTCTCGATCGATTAGTGTTGTAATAATTCCCGTTATTTATCGGTATACCGATCTAAAATAGTTACTTTGTTTACTTTTTCCATAATCAGGGTAATAAAGACACCAATAAGTAAACTTAATGTGGATTTTTAAATAATTAATTAGATAGCACTCGCATAATTATATCTTTATAAATAAATACATGTAAACCTATAACCAGTACTGTGTGACATTTTATGTCCAAATATTTCTCGCCAGCCTGACGTCTGACTACCAATACATCTCCTAATTCTACAAACAGCATATGCACGACTAATATATAACAGAAAAAATAGAGCAGTAAGCTTTTTTACGACCGGTGGTACACGAGGCTCGGAACGTGTTAAGGAATATCATTCACATATCTTTTGTTATAAAGAGAAATTATTGATAAATCGAGGGCAGTGCCTTTTATAAGATATGTTTTATCTATAATAAATATTTCTGTGATAAGAATAGCACAGATATCGAAGTTGTATTAATTTTTAAAGCCAGTATATTCCGATAACAGCAGTTGCTTCTAAACAGCTGCTTCTAGGTTTGGCTTATTGCCACGTCCCACCTTATACATCGTCATGGCAGTGACGTCGCGCTCGCGTCTATGATATGGCTACTATTGTTATCTAATCTTAGTTTATGTATTAATTGTTATATCTAATTGTGTAATAATTGTTTATAGCTGAGTTTAAACGTCTTTCCTTCTGTAATATACTGAAAATTCTTTTTTATATTATATCGATAAGATTTATCGACGTTATCTCGTTCCTACCGGAAGCGGTTAATTTATTGAACGTCAGTGCAATGGGTCATCTACTATAATACAGTTCAAAGAGCACAGATAGTGCAATGAGTGAAGGTAATTCCAATAGATATGAACACATAAAGGATTTGTAGCAGCGTGTTGTGGCACTAAGTTATTAAGTCCTTATTAACATTTAAGTAACTACAAATTAGATCTATATACAGTTAGATTTCATAGTTTTTATTGCAGCGAAACTTCCTATGGCATGGTAAGGAAAAATTTGCGTTATGCGCAACGCGTAATATAGGTATGTATTTGTGTACGTGTAAGTATGTATAAATGTTTGTCTGGGTCTAGTAGTATACCAAAATGAGTAAATGTATAGTTTAGTAATTACATTACTAGTATATAGATCGTAAGGATTCTCATATATATATAACCTAAACAAGTTTCACTTCTGACGCGTATACACACTGTTACACGCAATTTTTATTTATTTGCGATTGATTTATTTGCATGTTCGTAAATATTTCAATGAACGACTTATCTTTAGAAGAGAAGAATAGTACCGTAAAAAAGTACAGGAACTCAGAATATTTGGTTTTCAAAATTACTAGAGATTACAGATTGGCATGCCATTATGTCCTTTGCTTATTTTCGACATTTGTGACGTTTACAGACTAGATATTCATATAACAGCCCTTGATTATGATAGAAAAGTAATCTCTTGGCTTAAAATGAAAAAGAAGTAGAAACTAAAAAAAATATAGTAATTGTAGAAAGTTGTATATCCTCAGATCCGATGTCGAAACGTGGTGCTATTGAGCTAACATAAATATCGTAGCAAGCTGACTACGCAACTCAAAGCTTTTTATAACAAACCACCCACTAAGTCTTACCTTTGAGAACGAGTGGGTGGTAGAGTCACGCTGAAGCTATTACAGGTTTCAGCATGAATGGGTCGGCTCGCCCGGGATACTACGGGTGGTAGTACCTCACAAAGACCCGACGTGGAGTAACAGTGCTTGCATTGTTGCGTTTCGTTCAGTTTGCCTCCTATGATATATAAAAAATGAGTTGATAACTCCTCGCCCACTAAACCTTTCTGGCAGGAACGCGACTGCACAAATAACCCTTGCATAAGTTTTAGAACATTTTTTCAGTATTGCTAGATCAATGTGATTCTGACTGTGAAAGTGATTCTCGGGGAAGGTTTAATTATATTTTGCCAAAGTTTTTTTATTATTTAGGCGGGTTAAAGTCCCCCTAGCAAAATTATATTTACTTTGATAAACACTCTACCGTAGGCATAAGATTTTAATACTGGGCATGTAAGTAACATTTGAAACACTAATTCGCGGTGCACCTGCTGTATTTTCTCCGCATGGTCAAAGCATGTTTGATTGAGTGTGTTCACTACATTGTGTCGCTAACGGGATGTAAGGGGGCTCTTTATTCATTCAATATTTACTTTTTTTTATTCATTTGTGAATAATATAGTTCAATTAAACGACTTATAAGAAAGTTAGTAGGGGAGAGGTTTATTGTTTCGTCCTTCGGTATCCCCTCCTTTAATCATTTGAATTTAAATCTAGGATTTTAATGTTTAGTCGACGTGATCGACGAAATAGGTTATGAATATTTATACAAACACGCTGTGGTTTCATACTGTACGCTATGAATGTAGGAGTCTAGATTGTCTCAGAGAGCGTGATAATAAAACTTGGAGTGCGTAAAATAGACTGTTAGTATTTACAAGCTGGCCCGGTAGACGTTGTCCTGGCCTGATAACATAAAAAACCTTAACAAATTATATACCTAAACCTTCCTCATGACTCACTTTATTTACTGGTGAAAACCACATGAAAATACGTTCAGTAGTTTGTCAGTTTATCGCTAACAGACAGACTGACAGACGTGACAGAGAACGTTATTTTATAGTATGTAGTGAAGCTTTAACGTGAACAAAGTCTTGAGCTGTTTTTAGTTATTCCAATAAAAGCTATAAAATGTATAGGAAATAACTAAACAAATTCATGTATTCATGCGAAAATATGAAATGTTGTACACATGTGAGAAATATTATCAGTTATCAGTTTATCTGTCCGATAAGTGGACAACGAAAATAAGTTGTAAAATTGTTAAAATATAACGATTAACTCATAATTATCAAAGTTTCGATATATTCGCGTGCGTACGTGCCATCCGTCACATAGTGTCTGTGACGTTATGCACTGGATGCTTTGCAGACTATAGGAGCGATCATCATAATCCAAATCAATAATACATTATTTAATTTATATTCAGAGGAGGCGCTGCGAACATCAAAACTATAACCAGATTGGTTAAATCAGTGCTCGGTAAACTGGTCATTCAAAAGAGCTCAATATAAATAATATAACTATGGCTTATAATTATAATATATTCTTGATAATTTAATGTATGTCCGCAAAAACTTAGATATGTTGGATCTAGTAAAAGACCAGCATAATTTAAATACTAGAAACAGCAACAAATTGGTCATTCCATGCTTCAGGCTCACTAAACCCAAAAACAGTTTTTTAGGTAATAGTGTTAGGTTTTATAATAAAGTACCAAAACAGATTACCGATTTGCCTGATAGTGAGTTCAAAAACTCCGTCCGCATGGAACCTAATGTAATAAAACAGTAATTAATTAAATCATCTGAATGTATTAAGTCCATTTACTTACCTATTTTTCTCTCGTACTTATTTCGCGTTGTCATTGGCCGGATAGCGAGTTCAAGAACCATGTCAAGCGGGTTTTAATATCTAAAGGCTATTATAGGGTGGATCAATACGTGAATGATTATGACGTCTGGAAATGACGCCCCTCTCTGTGCATCCACTAACAACGAATGTAAATATTTATGTTACTGTACAAATATATAACATGGAAAAATAAACCAGACCGAGTTGTTTGCCGGTTCTTCTCGATGACTGGGCTGTTTTCCGAACCGGTAGTAGCTTTGACGTTCATAAGCGCCTTCTCAGGGCCTAAATTGAATAAAGGATATTTTGATTTTGGCTGTAACACAAATATGGCATTTACCTCTTTTAAAATATGCATTTTCTAGTATCATATATACATAACCTCAAAACTTAAAAATTATAAATTTCTCTAAAATGAAGTTCAAACAGGTATTCATTATGTAACCCGATTATACTAGACATTATTAATATTGCTTTTATTATTCACGTATGTATATTTTGTTATATAAAAGACGTTATCGAATGATGATTGTCTCTTTATTTATCTGGTCTTCGACTTAATTAAATTTAAGTAATTCAATAATAATATACATTCGTTCATTATAATTTATATTGAATTCTTCTGGATGTAAGCGTAACTTACATTGTATTAGATAAATAAATATATAAAGGAAATGCAGCACATTTAAGACAAACAGGGAATAATTATAACATTGGAATGTATCTGTTTAAAAAAATATTAATAAAAATCGACACAATACAGAAATTAAAAAGAAATGTTTGAGTTTTCGTTTTCTTTATTTATATGATTTATTAATGTATCCACCGTAATAACATATTATATAAAAAATAACCTCAGCTATTTATAGCGATTAAAAGATTATAGTCCTTTAAATTTAGGATGAACTGTATGGTTATAATAATAGATTATTATTAAGGACAGACTCTTCAACCAATGACCGTAACTTCTAGAAGTTCTGTAAAAAGTTAAATAAAATCGAAACGTATCTCAAAGAATTTAAGAACAATAAAATAAACCAACGAACGACGAGTCGTAAAGTCAAACGAAAATAATCTTCAAGTTTATTTATACAGGATACGCATTATTACTATTAGTTTATATAGTTCCGCGGCGATGCACAGAGGGCGCTGAGCGACGCGTGTGTGTTTGTTTCTATTTCCAAACGAACCAAGTTCATTACCGCCGACACAGAATAAAGGGAACAGCTTGTTTATTAACGCATTTACCTTTGTCTGCTATAATGTAATAATAATATGGAAACATATTCTATATAAGAAGCCGCGGTGGAATATCAATTCGATGTCCGCAGGTTCGAACCCCGGCATGTACCAACGAATTTTTCGGAATTCGCGTACATTTACTCATTTAAATTGGTAACTGCTGACCGTGAAGGAAAACTTTGTGAGGAAATCCGAACCTGAGAAATATTCTTGTAGTACTACTGTATGTGGGAAAACATAGAACTATGGATTACTCAGAGTTAGAAATCGCCAATACGTTGTGGGCTGGCGGGAATATACACTAGTATATACCCGTACTTTCTTACAGGAAGATACCTATGGCCTGCAGTGGGTCTCTTATAAGCTGATGATGGTGTATATGTTTACCATCACCATATAATTCCAAATTAAACAGCTTGTGTTGTGGTAATAAAACTTGAAGAATGCGTTACTTTGTATTTTTGCCTGGAATTGATTGGCCGCTACGTATTTATATATTTTTAGTAATTAACAGTTACATACCAACAATGTCGTACATCAATTATTAATGTGGGGTATTTAAAATGGGATTTGTTGTCCTTATCCAATCTATTATGACTACGAGTATTTATAACGAATTACAAATGAAAAAAAAACGGTTACCGATGTCGCAAAATAGAAAATTGTTTAATGCAGGCGGCACGATGCATGTAAAGCATGTCGTTTTGTTTTATCTCGTACTTTCTACTCCCAAGTTATTTATTTTTATCAAAATGTTAGTTACTAGTTTCTTCATCCATGTTATTGTGGATTACGCTTATTCCTGGAGAATATTAGTTTTTCTGAACGAATGGTGATGTTGGCCATTTTTTGTACTGCTGAGAAGGAAATTTCATGATAATTGGTTAAAACCAGCAGTTAAAGCGTGAAAGCATCACAATTCAACAAACTCATATTCGTATCTATAATATTAGTATGGAGTTATGGAAGAATCTTACCCGTGTATCACAATTTAAGTATAAATAGGTATTTGACATTAGGGTCGCATCGTGCGTCGTTTCTTTGGAATGAGCGAGTTTGAGTGAGCGTGCTGTTCTCTTCGAACTATGTCGTATATTTTATTACTATTTGTGCTGTGAAAGTGTCGATGGCTTTCGATGTTTACATTGTTAAAATAATTTTCAGCTTACTTAACCTTATGGTTTACACATCGATTGCTATTTTTAAATTAATCAGATGTGTAGATGGGCTTGCATAATAAGGTGGGTATGTAGTCTACTTACCTAAGTAAAAATAGTTTATGACGTTAATGATTAACCCTTAGATGTATATTGTTGCCAATCTTGTCATTGTGTCTTCATTTCCAAAAGCGAGTTAAAACTATAGAAAATACATTACGCCGTACGCGTGAAAGAAAGAGTTGAAATTACTTTTCGCGGCTAAGTTACATTTAATTTTTTACATTTGTATGTATTGGGTGATACAATTCAGTATTCTACTTAGTTTTACTAAGTACAGTTAAAAAAACATGTAAACGGACAACACTTACTTATTAATCATAATATTGGTATGGATATTATTGTTTAACAGAATAAGTTGACGTACTTGGATAACTTGTCACTCAATCTCGAAATGCTTAATTAAAACTGATTAAATAATTCGTTGGCCATTTTTTCCTGTACGTTATTTCCGCTTCCGGTTTTATTTGTGTAATTTTAAACGACATTGTATTTATTACTAATCGGTGGTAGATTTGTAAGTAAATACCCAAGAACCTATAAAGTCGCAAAGTATGGCACAAGTATTTGGAATATACGCAAATATTTTAACAAACATTTGCACCTTGCTCTCTCATATCAATTTTCGAGTACACGTCAAAACAATGTATATGAATGCAAATGTTTGTGGACGGATCTAGCAGCTGTTAACAATATATAACCAAATGTTTTGAAAAATGTGTGCATATGCTCTAAGAAATATCTGTTACCGGCTTAAGAAGTCGTTTGAATATTAGATAATAATAATTCTTGTTGTGTTGTGGATCAAGCAGGTTTAATATACTTCGAATATCTTTTATTAAACCATACAATAAATAATTACGTATTAAAATAAATTTATATCATCTTTATAGGCCCTAAGTTTCTTCAGTTTCTCCCAAGTTATTGTGTATAATTTATGTATATGTAGCCCGTGACATACATATATATAAAAAAAGCCGAAGCAGTCATAAAAACTGCCGACAGAAGTGAAACTCAAAACAAAGGAATAACCGTAATTTCTTTTGAATTATTATATTAACTATAGTATGAATTACAATATTTCAATTTCATTTATTGGATATTGAAAATATTAACATTACTCTGCTTTTCACATTACTGACACTCCGAACAATAATTATATACATTTTTATACAGTAAATCACATAATCTCAATACAAAGTATAAATATTAGATGTACACAGCCCACAGGCCGCTATAGTACGCTTCCTAGTCTGACGCAAGCCACGCAAGCACAATACAGTCAATCACGCTTACTAGCATGTCGCTGTCACGGAATCATATGTTTAGTACTGCCAAAAATACCACACAATGCGCCTAAAGAAGTTTTCACTTCAAAAAATATTTTTGATCGAGTTTGTTTCTTCTTACCAACTATAATATACTAGCGGGTCCGGCGGAAGTTGTCCCGCCCTGATAAAAAAAAACCCTGACAAATGATATGAAATATATACTAAACCTTCCTCATGAATAGCTTTATCTACTGGTGTAAACTGCATATAAATTCAGTAGTTTTTGAACTTATCCCGAATAGACAGACAGAAAGACGTGGCAGAGACTTTGTTTTATATGTTGTGAAATCGATGCTAGAGATTCTAATATCAATGAGTGCCTTCTCAGAGATTAAACTCCATAAAGTATATTGATTCTGAATTAATTTTTAGATTAGTAAAATGTACGATTAATTAAATTAGATTCAATTAGTTTCGTTTAGTTAATCATACCCTAGAGAGCGACGCAACGTGCTGCAGGTCGGGGCCGTCGTATAAAAGTGTGGCAAATTTTAATCTAACATTACAGACGGAGTGGCCTAGATTTTTTGTCATCGACCATGCCTAGTGAGATGGGATTTCGTCATAGCCTGAACGTACTGATAAAAAAGCGAACAGTCCCGCGACCGCATCCTTAGTTGTGTCAATGGCGGCGGCAAAGAATTTTCAAAAATACTTTGTTGGTATCGTCTATAATAGTACGTCTAAGTGCCCGTTAACATGCATAAAATTAGGGTGGCGCTACAGTAATAATAGGGTTAATTACTGTTCTATTATTTGAACAAGTTTTATAAAAGTGAACACTCAAAAAACCACTAAACGTATTATTTAAAGTTCACAAAAATTCTATTACACTTCACGTTTTCTTACAGCAGTTATTTTAGGTTATCTTTACAAGATTATTTCGGACTATCCATAACCTTTGCCTATGCTAATGCCATTTTCGAAGGTCTTGGAACTATTACTTAGTGCTTAGAGCTAAACACTTTTTCAACATGCAACCCATATGAGACAGTTCTGCTTACCTCTACCATCTATATTGCCGTCGTACACGAAATCCCTGTACAAAGTTTCATGCTTTTATTGATATATTGGTGGTGAGATTTTATTATACTTTATAGGTTTTAGCGTTTGATCACGATCTCGCCTGATATTAAATCACGATATGGTTTGAGATGGCGCACACGTTAAATATAGTTGTAAATAGAATCTCCAGTGGAGCTGCAGGAACACATCCCTAGGTGCCTAGTAACAGATTTTCAACTTGATATTATTGGTAACTAGCGGGTTTACAAAAAAATCTTACCAAAACGAGTTTTCCTTCACCGAAAATTCCGGCACATTCACAAGCGTTCACGATCGATGTATCCGCATATTCTGAAGTTTTTATTTTATAACATAAATCAGTAACTGAACACTTCAATATGTCTAGTTCCTTAACAACCTTATTGTATTCTAAGAAAAATATAAAGCTAGTAAGAAATGGAACTAGAAAAATAATTTTGGGGTGTAAGGGCAGTCGAATAACATCTA
Organism: Antheraea pernyi; assembly: GCA_015888305.1. NCBI lineage: Eukaryota > Metazoa > Arthropoda > Insecta > Lepidoptera > Saturniidae > Antheraea > Antheraea pernyi. Next base: position 107,026 of record MU159713.1, read on the forward strand.
AGACTTGAGACACTCAAGCCAACTTCACCTGCGCGTGGTGCACCCTGCTGAATAAAGAACGAGGCAATGGCGAAAGCGGGGTGGTAGGGTTTTACAGCGCGACTGGGTCGCAAAAACCATGTATATGGCTAAAAAGCCCATCATAGTGTTTCGCTTCTGCGGGTCGCGTTTCGGGATCAGCCTGTGCATATCCAGCTTTTCGCAGGCCAGCATGACAGTGGCGACCGGCGATGGGTAGTGTGTCACTCGGTGGTCACCATTGTTTTTGGATTGTACTGTGCTTACCATCAGGCACAGTGCAGTCATTTTGCCGTGTTACAATAAAAACAAATTAGGAACGTTAACCTAACCTGGAATTTTATAGCAAATACTATTCTCAATAATGACGATATACTATGTTTAAATTAATCAGTTTTTATCATGTACGATTTAAATTTAATAAAATCATATTATATTTAATTGTAGATATTTCTACATACATTCGCTAAGTTTCTAATTTTAAATATATGTATTTCTATTTATTATTTTCAAAGTGATTCTATATTTAAATTTTGATGTCATTTGGTTACCAAATATTGGTAAAGTTTTATATAGATTTTAAACGATTTCTTCCGGATACGTCGGAAGTAAACGGCCCAATCGAATGAGGGATACTTTATCATTCATGTATCGCATAAGATAAACATGTAAATCGATCAATATGAAAGAAGGGCTGTCAGTGATTGCGTTATCACAATAATTGTATATGTAATATATTAACGTGCTTCGAGTGTTTTGTAATTTATATGAAAGGTTATCTCGCTTCATATTCTAATTCGATTTAATAATTATTTACATACTCGTTATGTTAAGCAACTTCTTAAATATTTGCGTATACAATATTTCACTTAAGGAAAAAAGCCTGTTCGTATAGTGTTATGAAGTTTTTTTTTTCGTAATTTTATAAGCAGATTTCAGAGTAGCTAAAGCCTCGTCCATACAACCTAACTAATAATGTAAATACAAATTTGATTGTTTGTTACGCTTTTCAGGCTTTAATTACTCAACCAGTTATTGTCAAGATTTGCAGACACGTTTTGAGGAGTACAGAAAAGACGTAAAGTCCGGTTAAATTTTACTGTTTACGAGAGATACTTTAAATGTAAGTTAGCGTGAGCCGAACTGCGATTAGTTTTTAGATCGAAAGCGATCATGCTTTAGTTGATAGTGTTCGGACACCGCGTGGATGGACGTAGGTTCGAATCCTGGCAGCTGAGTTGGAGTTTTGATGAAGGTTAAACATCACGATGAGGCCATAGCATGCTGGTAGGGTTTTTTTTTATTGTTGCACGGCAAAGTGACTGCACTATGCCTGATGGTAAGCACAGTACAGTCCAAAAACAACGGTGACCACCGAGTGACACATTATCTATCGCCGGTCGCCGCTGTCATGCCGGCCTGCGAAAAGCTAATAGCTGGATATGCACAGGCTGATCCCGAAACGCGACCCGCAGAAGCGAATCACTATGACGGGCTTTTTCGCCATATGCATGGTGGTTGCGACCCAGTCAGACTGTAAAACCCTACCACCCCGCTTTCGCCATTGCCTCGTTCGTTATTCAATAGGGTGCACCACGTGCAGGTGAGGTTGGCTTGGGTGTCTCAAGTCTTATGATGTTATTTGACACCCCTTTCACCCCTATTAAGTATATACGGTTATATACTTTACGGTTTTTTAAGTCCGTCTGGCTACCTACCACCCTTAAGTTGAAAATCTATCGCCCAACACCTGTTGGTGTGTTCCGGCAGCTACACTTGAGAGCCAGAACCAGGTTTAGCGAGTCTACCATCTTAGACCACAGGGTCATTCGTTATGTAACATCAGATTGTAAGATTTGTGATAAGTACTAGTGATAATGCACGTACAAATTTTCATAGCGATTCACTAAAATAGCATATAATCCTTCAAGAATACAACGTGTAGCAACTGCTATACACACTGCAATAAGCCCATCATAGGTGGTTTGTCAGGTATCGAGCTCGGTCATGGTATATCTAGATGGCAGTCTTGCATGCCGGCAAGACGACGCGAGCGCTGAAGAATTATAAAATATTCCGTGGTTGACACTATTTTTGTCAAAAAAAAAGTGAGATAGTCATACGGACTGCTGACAAATGTGAAAATTCAAAACGAGGGAATTTAAACTGTGTTCTCGTTTGAATTTTCAAATTAATTATAGTGTGAATTATTTAAATTTCATAATTTGTAAATTGAAATTATTATAAATCTCTCTTTCACATCTATTAACACTCTGAATAATAATATAGGATAATAAATTAATAATCAACAAGTATTTAATGGGCTGCTATCTGAATACAAAATATAAATATTGGATGTTCACAGGTGCTATATTACAAGTCGCTAGTCTGACCCAAGCCGCGCAAGCGCAATACGGTCGGTCACGGTTACTAGCATGTCATGACGCGAAATTATAAAATATTTCTGGTAAAAAATAACGCTAAAAGCACCGAAAGTGCCTTTCACAACAAAAAAAATTAACAGTCAACTAAAACGCGAATGGTAACCTATTGAACCTTATAGTTCAACCTATTGAAAATTATAGGTATAGGTGCTTCAACAGCGCCTTATTAAAACTTGGCTTAATAGTTTAATTTTGACGGCTTCGACGGTCAATCCTCCCGTATCTAAGCAACATATAACTATTTCTTTTATCACCACCGATATTGTGATTATGCCATTTTACTTCCACATTTTATCTAAGACAGTGTGGCGTTACAATATTACTTTACGTATGTGTGCGTTATCGTGCAAATTGTTTTGTCAAAATGTCATGTAGGTAACGTATCTACACCGTTTTATTTATTCTATAATTGATTGAAAATTATGCGGTAACGCTACCGCAAACACGTGGCAGATATCGTGAATGTATTTGAAGGGACATTCCAATATCTTATATGTCTTTATCAGTATAGCATTTTAAACGAAAAAAAATTACATCACAGAATAGATTGGAATTATAATACTCTAATCGTAATCCGTGCCGGATGTCGTGTCATTCGAAGGTAGTATGTAGTTTGTAAATACTAGTGTTTGCTATTGGCTTCGCTTCAGTTTTAAGTTCCATTCATTGCAAACTTTTATGGTACTATGCTAGCTTCTGGCAGCTGAATTTTTTTCATGCTAAAATGAAACCATAAATCATATTTTTTAATATTATAAACGAAAAATGTTGTGACAATTGAAGGATGTATTACTCCTTCATACAAAAAATGCTGAGCGGATTTTAAGGAAAATGTACAATAATATACTTTATTTATATATCATAATCATGCATAACCTATAAATTATTAATGTGTTGTATAAATTGGTCAAAATTTAATGAAAAGTGTCAAGTTAATTTGAGAAAATTCTATTATTTGAGAGCTTTTCTTACCCTACGCTAAATAGATATACTACAATACGATGCTATTATTTATAGGGATACAAGCAAAAATGCGTTCGGGACAATTGCTTGTTATATCAGAGAGGTACTCGCAACTAGCGTTAATACTACCTGCCCTGATTTTTTTTAAATTATAATTTGTTATTTCTTTTTATTATTTGAGAAAACTCACAGCTAACATTAATTAAATAACAAGACATTCTTATAGTTCAAGGTTAATTAAAAGTTTTCACTAACAAAAATATAAATAAACAGAGAAAAAGACAGCTATAAATTCAAATAAAAAATTAACATGATGATTACTACCACATTTTTTTACAACTATACTTGTGCCCTGCAATCTTTTCACCGATTTATAATTTGTTGAATTTTATTTTTAATAATTAACCCAACTGAAAAGATAGACAATACCCAGAGAAGCGTTTTATCTGTTAGTAAAATTCTCGTTAAAATCGGTTCAGCCTATTCTGGAATTAACACAGATTAACAACAGATCTCAATTATATTTATATGTATAGATTCAATACCTATTGTGATGACTACGACGGCGATGACGGTTGAAGCGTCATTAATTATTTAATGTCCAGTTTTTAATATTATCAACAAACAAATGGACAACTATAATAATATTTTATATTATTAATAAATTTAGAAATCGCTTTATCCTAGCTATATTTACAATAGTTTTTAATCGGAATTAATCAATATCGGCTTATCTGTTGATACCTCATAGGCTACGGAAAGTCTGTAAGCTATTGCTGAGTAATAAAAGGCTTTTTTTATGTTCTACCTAACCTGATGTATGTGATCACCACCGTTCATGAACACTAACAACACCAGAGGAGTCGCAAGTGCGTTGTCACCCTTTGGGGGAAAAGGTTAGGGGAGGGAGACGGAGAGGGAGAGGGGAGAGGAGGTGAGCCTCCGGCGCTCTCACTGACCGAAGGAAACGCAACAATGCAAGCACTGTTACTTAACGTCGGTGTGTCTATGGGTCGGGTGGTACTACCCCGGGCGAGCCGACCCATTCATGCTGAAACCAGTAATAGTTTCAACGTGGCTCTACCACCATTAACACGTGGCTAACAAATGGCTATGTGATATCTGTCTGTATATTTAAAAAAACCATGAAAATGCTATCTATTGTACTTCTACAACACTACAACGTAAGTATCTTAGTATATATCGAACCTTTAATCACAAAAATAAGTAACGTAAAACTCAATTTTGTGGAAAAATGCATTTAATTATGGTAATATAAAAGTTTAAGTGAAGTTAAAAAAAAATTGAAGTAATTCACTATACACTACACAATATAGAGTATGTTATAAAATAATTTCAATGCAGGTGGAGTAAAAGCATAACGCACTACAAAAATTAGCATAAAACTGAATTAAATCGCAATGTTACCGAAAATACTACGTACATTTTATTTTTTTTAAATAACATACATTTCAAGTAATGTATTTTTGAAATAAGTTTAATTAAATAAAATAACTTATTTTTTATTAAAATATCGACTTATTTCATTTTACTTCACATAAAGAAACAGTAGGCTGAGCCAAAAAAACTAACCTATCGAAGTTATAGGTTAAAATGAATCTATTTACCGAAAGAAAAATGTCTGCGGAAGGCTGAATTTTTAGCTCAATTTTAAAAGGTGTCGGTGAGCAGTCATATTTTTAGCTCATACGGATTAAAAGTTATGATACTTTTAATGAAAAAAGATTGTTTTACGTGTTATTTAAATAAGAAACTTTGACTGCTCACCGACACTTTTTAAAATTGAGCTAAAAATTCAGCCTTCCGCAGACATTTTTCTTTCGTTAAATAGGTTCATTTTAACCTATAACTTCGATAGGTTAGTTTTTATGGTTCACCCTAAGAAACAATGACTAGTAAAATCAACTGAATATATTAAGTCCATTTATATTATCTACTTTTCTATCGTACATTATAATTAAAATAACTTTTTATAGAGTGAACCGTTTGTACTGAAACCAAAACTAAATGTTACTCGAGAATACGCTTTATGATTTTCTTGGTGAGGTTTTATCGTGAACGCAGTACTTTAGCTGTAATGCGTGTCCATACAAATATACAGACAGACATTTCTAAAAATGATTTAAATGTATTTTTTTACTTCTTCCTAGACACCTGCAACAATTTTTTTACAAAAATCTAAAAGTACAGACACCTTACATTTACATTCTTATTGTATGTATAGATCTTCGGAGACTACATTTTTCACACATTTAAATCAGCAAGAGAGCTACAGTCAGTTATTTTCATACTTTTGCTCGTATTGAAGTGCCTATTGAATTGGACGTATTCTTCACGCAACATTAATTTTCTGGTGAAAACTCGAAAAACGTAATTTGTGAGTTACTTTTTCCGATAAAAGGTGTGATGATGATCTATAAATGTAATCGTTTTTAATTTTATCGATAAAAAATCCGTGTCACATCACTATACTAATTCATTGTTTGGATAGGGGATGCGGGCGCGTCACTCATCGTGTATCGCTCCTGTGTAATGAATTATCTTGTATGGGGAATTATTACGTTGTCCCGCTGTGATAATAAAAAAACTAGACAAATTATATACCTAAACGTTCCTCAAAATTCAAAAACTGCTGAACAGATTTTCACAAATAGATAAAGTGATTCATGAGGAAGATATATAATATAGGTAGGTATATAATTTGTCAAGGTTTTTTATTATCAGGGCGGGGCATTTATGAGTATTGCTGCGCTCCTAAGGATCCTAGTGTGATGTTAGAAAATGTATGGCTTTCTTTCAGAAATAGGGTATAAGTTGTAATAAGATTATTTGAAATGTAACAATCAATTAATCAGCGCACTCATTGGCTGTTTTACGCTACGTCATATTCGAGGACGTGGATTGGCCAACGAGTACTGCGAAGTAAGTAATCGGTGTAAAGACATGTTTATTGCTTCATGAGTTATACTGTAATTATTCATATTCAAAAGGAGTAGGAGAAAAAGCGATGAAATTATAAGTGAATAGTACTGTTAGAAGTCATGGGTAACTGTTTAATATGTTATGACTGATATATAATCCTTTAGTAATCATCGTTAGCAGCTGAATGTACACGGACTGATATCAAAACGCTACATGATAAAAGGCAGTCACTGTTCGTGACAAAACTGACTTTAATTAATTTGATTCTTCTTCTTCTTACCCTTATCCCACATAAGTAGGGTCGGTACAACATGTTTCTCATCTTGTAGTATATGATTTGGCTTAATTTTTACGATCGGCCGCCTGCCTGACATCAACACTCCTTGGGATTATTTTGTTGTACCACTGTATTTATGATTATTATTATATAGTTATGAAGTCTGATGGGCTCTTTTAGCCTTACAATTGTTCGTTCCGGTTAAAAACGAAGTTCTTGAAGATTATGGTTTGCTTGTTATATTGCCATTTTTATGTAAATAAAAAAAGAAATAAATAATAAATTTGATTATCCATTAATAATGTTTATTTTTAATGTTAAGAGATGGCGCTACAGTCGAATTAGCTCGCGGTTTCTTTTAATTGTTATCTTTGGGTAATATGCCGTTATAGATCCTACCTTGATTCAATAGTCCGGTGAAGCTGTAAAGACCTTGCCAGGTCAATAGCATAGTCAGTTCGAAAAAAAAAAAAAAAACCTTGATTCAATTCGCCAGGTGTCCCAAATAGTAGTGTCTTCTCTTCTCCTCGTTCTCTGAATTGTTGTATTGCCCAAGTGTTTTAAGGTCACCAAAATTTACTTAAACAGTCACTATGACTGGTGTATCACCCGGTATTTAATCGTAAGGCTAAATAGAGTATTTTTTATACCACGACGGTAGCAAACAAGCATGCGGGCCGCCTGATGTAAAGCGGTCACCGCAGCCTATGGACGCTTGTAAGATCAGAAGTGTTACATGCGCGATGCGGACTCTTAAATAGCCTATTTATTTTCCCCTTGAAGCACTCCATACTGTAGTCCCCAGGAAAAACTTCATCAGGAAGCGAATATCTATCTTCAGTATCTATCTTTTGTTATCGTCGATTGACTGATTACTCTATTTCTCGCTGCGAGGTTCAATTTATGTGAAACAGTGCAGCGGACAAAAATTTGCTACTCTTTAAAAGCGACCGGGGAATACGTGCAATGAATGAGAGGAATGAGAGGTACACTTCCTGCGGACGAACGTATCAGCCTCCTGATACATTGAGTGTATTACCCAGTGTATGGTAGTTACCATAGTATATTACCCCACTAATACTAATAAAGTAACCTATAAATATTATAAAATTAAAATAAAATTTCAGTTAAAATTTTATAACCAAAGTAACAGCTTTCCCGGCGTTTCCTTTGACCGTTTATACTTCAGGCAGTTAAATTTTTAACTCGACATCGCCTTGCGGATGTAAATGACGAGTTATTTAGAGGAGCTTGAATGTTATGCGTAGCGCATTAAAGTTCAAACTATAATGGTCGCAGTGTGAGTATATTGTGGACTATTTTTATCAAATAAACCAGGGTTATGTTTTAACATTTTTTAAAGGAATGTTGGAATTTGAACAGTTATGGGACATGTCGCTGATATTTTATGATAGCAAACTATTTTTTTGAAGTGAAAAAATGATAAAAATCACGAGCAATATGTTGTTTTATGTCTTTAAGGCATTTTTTTTCGTCATATTGGACGATAATTTCGTGGTAGCTAAAAAACAATTAAAAGTTTTTTTTGGCCCACCCGAGTGTACACACTAATACACTCACTGTTTTTTTTATCGAAACATGACAAAGCGTCTGTACTGGTTCAGATGTTAATTGTAGTGAAATATTTACTAATATTAAAATGCGAATGTGAGTTACGAATGTAACACTTTCACGCTCGAACAAATCAACCGATCGTAATGAAAATTTAAATTCACGTTACCACGAGTACTCACGAGGACATAGGTACCTTTAATTATAAAATTACTGTTCCCATGGGATAGATTAATTTTACATTAAAATCAGCGAAGTCGCAAACAAAAGCTAAAACATTGAGAAATCTTAAATCCCTTACCAGTCACCGCTGTGAACGGATGTAAGACTCTGCATACTTCTCGTGTTCTTCGTAAATTTAAACTCTAGTTGCTACATAAGCTCTCCATTCTAGACGTTCAGTGAAAGAAACTAGCAGCCAAGCCTCCAGAAAGGAGCATTCATGTGGCACCTAGAGCCTAAACTTACGAAGAACATCTAGTGGTGCTCTCTATATTAGACGTGATATTGAAAGCCCGACCTGCAATCGGCAATCAATTATACCTACAAGAATGGTGTGCCGCTATAATAGCCATAAGAAAGCACGCGAGCGTCGGAGGTGAACAGCCGCTGTGGGCGAAAGCTAGAAGCATACAAACGCTTCTTGATTTCCTATATCTCGAAAAGTCAATGTTGAATATGTTTGAAAATAATAATAAACGACTGTAAACAAATTCACTAGCATTGTTTTAATAAAAAATAATAAACTCGATCGAGTTTGTTGACAGCTCTCCTTGTTTATCTGAACCGATGGTAGTGGTTTGGCGCCTTCACAGTCTATAAGTTAATACAGTATTTTAATTTTTTAGAGACAACAATGATTTATGTTGTAAGTGGACTTGAAATATTGTTATTTAGTACAGTATTGTAATTGATTTCTTAATACTTTATAGGTTATAGCTAAAGGTGAGAATTATTGAGTTTTCTACGCGCGTTAATATTTGCTATAACTATAATACCCTAAAAAACCACTGTATATTATATTTTACCTTCATACGATATAGCTAGGAATTATAACAACCAATGTTTGCTAGAAATAGCATTTCGCAATAGCTCTTTTCTACGAATCGAGTTATGAGAACCAAGTTTTTGATCAATAAAATAAAGTTCAATGCAATGGTATTATTTTACTTATATCATTGGTTCAATGTGCTTGCTGATTATATTCGTCCAATCACAGTATATCAATTATTTACATTTGCATCCCAAATTGATATTCTTAGTATTTGAATTTTAATTCGTTATAATAGTGCATGTTCAAATATCTATTAATAGAACTTTTTAATTGCTGGAACGATGCGTAAGTTGTTGTTTGAACGCACTATCTCGAGGGAAATTGTAGTAAGATAGGAAATAATAAAGAAATTTTTCATAAAAAAAACTTTTATTGTAGTTGGTAAAAAGGTGTTGAAGTTTGTCAATTCATATAAATATTATAAATACGAAAGTGAGTTTGTATGTTACGTTGTCAGAGGTACAAAAAAGGGTATAGGTATCTATTTATTATTTAATTAAGCGAATCCGCGACCGAAAACTAGTCTTAGATAAATATAGCAACACACATTTTTATATATATAGCATCTACTTCGGATGATTTTGGACCGGATTGGAAGTAGATTGTTATTTACGTGAATGGCTATGTAGTTATAAAATGCGACGTAAAACACGCTTTGTGGCTCGTAAAATAATCGACTGCGGTTCGCTTTTCTTTTGCATTCGTGTAGTATTGGAGACGTCCATTAAAAAGCAGATGCTAGGACGTAGGGTTGTCTCATAATGACGATTTAAATGCTAACTAATATTATAAATGCATATGATTGCGAATCTTTGCAACTGAGCCATAATTTGGTGGTAGGTATTTATGTATCCCGCCTGGCTAGCTATTAAGTCCAAGTTGAAAATCTGTCGCTAAGCACCTGTTGCAATTGGTGTGTTCCAGCATACGCACTTGACAGCCAGTTCCGCTGTAGGCTTAGCGTGTTTAGTATCATAGACGACGTTTCATTTAACATCAGATTATATTGTTGTTAAACGTAGAAACCTTTAATGTATTAATAAAAAAAGACCAGAAGCGTAATTGTCGTGATTAAATAGAAAGTTGCGTGAAAGAAGTCTCGAGCACAAACTTGTATTATAATAATGTATTCTCTTTTATTTATATTTTTGGATATCAAATGACAATTACAAGTATTTTTATAAACAAAAAAGGTTTTAAAAGTATAGCAAAAAACCTAACAAAAAGGTGGTCAGCAATCCAAATATTGATCGCGCCCGATGTTGCTTAACTTCGGTGATCGGTCGAGAATCCTTCTTTTCAACACTCTACCCAACACAGTGGTAATCCCCACCACGAAAAGTAGTCTTTTCGACACACAAAATGTTGCGGGCTGAAATTCAAAGCTCTCCAATAAGAAGTCTTACTTCAAAATTGTGTGTAACAGCCCTATAGTGACGGTTTCGAGTTACGCAACTCGCTGTGGGCCACATATGGGGTTGTTATTTCAGTGTGGCACATCCCAACCACACGTGCACTCATATAGCTTACAGACAACCATACTGTAACTGCATATGTGTATAGTTCAACCATTGTTTTTTATAACATATGTGAAAATCCATTAAACTGATAGTGATTTGAATATCAGGATCTAATAACAACGGTGACCATCAACAGTAAAAACTCTTAGTCTAGTAAATATAATAATATAGTATAATGCCATCATATATTAAACTTGTATCATTGTTTTTTTTCCCTCTTTATTTTTGTCGAGGGTTTGTTCAAGGAGAACACGCCACCCTCGTTCATACTACGTGCAATAACAAATTACAAAACAACTTATAAATATAGTATTCTTACAAAAAACTAAATTGAAAAACAGAATATTACAATCACTTTCTTGCCCTTTCACCGACACCTCATTTTATAGATTAATTTGGCTTCTTCCGATGTTGGGCGTGACAATATTTGATTACAAACGCCTATATTATAAGTATGCTTAAATATTTATTTTCTTTGAGTATCCTTCCGGACACATTCCGTTAGAATATGATACACATCTTCTTCTTGATGGCAAATTTCGCGGTTACTGTTTTAGCTTCTTTTCATAAGGATGTTACAGCTGAGTTCAAATGAAATTCACGCAATATATGGTCCGAATATTTTAATGAAAGGTCATTAACGAAAGGTATTTGGTATAAGACGATCTAACCATCTCTGGGATCGGTCCCATGGTTCCAAGACTCCAAGATGAGAAGAAACATGATCGTCTGTCGCTTTTGAGAATTCGTTCTGGGCATATCCATTGAATAAATTTAACTATTTAATGAAAAGAAATATCACTGTTACTTTCTATACCATATGAATAATTAGTATCACTGTTATTTTTAATGTTATATGTTATTTCGCTGCTACACATTTATAAAAAAATAGCTATAATTTGTATGCCTAAAATTATTAAAAGAATATAAAATCTGAAGCCAGACCAAATTATTTATGACTGTTTTTATTTGTTTTAAATCATGGAATATCTGTTCTCTTTTTCAGAAACAATTCATCGAATGTCTTACCAAAAAGTTTAAATCAATTATTTTTCCAGTACTTTAGTATTATGGTATAAAGGATAATCTTAATGAATCAAAACTTTAAACTTGCGCTATCACTTGTAGCATCTGTCTGTACAATCTGAATTATAGGTACACATGTTCTTATACAAATCGGCCATAAAACCTTTTGGCAATACGAACAGGAATTATCGTTATTTTGATATTATTTTATAACAGTGAAATTAAGTATTTTCTCACAAATTAGTAAATAAAAACCGGCTATATTTCATTTTTAACATTTATTATCACGTCATAGCTGACAGATTGTTTCGATGAATTTATTATACTAATTATATTATATTTCAGTTCTTTAGCTGGTACAAAATAATAATAATTTACCGAGTATTTTTTCCCCAACATGATATAAAAAAATAACAATGTGATAAATAGCAGTGATACGTGTTATTTTCTATGTCTACATGCCATACAGTTCTCCACTTATACAGGTAATTTAAATTGTAAAATTAAAGAAATAAAACGTACCTACCGCATTGACGGAGATAAGCGCAGCTTCTGCCAGCTTGTCTAGCTCCTTTGTTCGTTTCTTAGAACTGGATATAGGAATTAGTATTCTAGATGTATAACCTCTAAGGAAAACATGTCTTATTGCGTAATTATTGAATAATTGATGTTTCTACTTATTTCCTGATGTAATATTTAAATTTCTTGATTTCTGTATTTTCTTGATATCTCAGCATAGTTTCCTTGATGTTTGTAGAAAGTAGAGTACCTAATATACACTTTATTCATATATCTTGTGATATAATCAAATATTGACGGCATCATTGGATAAAGTTTTGATTTACAATGGAACTCGATTTTCCGACGATAAACAAAACTCGTGATTGTTCTTCGTCCGCGTGAAACCTTATGTAAAAAAACAGCGATTAATAAAGTCACCTGAATGTATTAAGTCAATTTACTTTTCTCTCGTACTTAAGTCGCGTCAACATTAAAAGTATAATAACTTTTGATAGACCGAACCTCTTTTGATAGACCGAACCTATTTTAATATGCTTGCGAAGAAATTGGGATTATACGAAGATATACTTTATAATTTTCTTGAAGAGGTTTTTAAGGCAGTAGTTTAGCAGTAATGCGTGTTCATACAAACATACATACATACAGATATTTCAAAAAATGATTGATATGTAGTTTATTATTTATTCTTAGACACCGGCAACATTTTTTTTTACGATAATCTAAAAAGTATAGACACGTTAGATTTTCGTTCTTATTGTATGTATATCATGTATAAAATTGTTTGAGATGTGAGCAGCTACTACTTACTATATTTCGTTTCAGATTTTTAATTGACATTATTACCTTTATGGCGGCTTCATTATCATCTTATACTGCGATTTCTAAACTATAATCCACAATGTCCCGCGCCGGAGCGTCCACGGCCTGATGGATGAACCTACTGATATTGACCCATTTGCTAATCGTCATAAGAGTCCTGAGGGTTAATATAGACTAAGGAAAGCACAGATATGCGCAAAATGACTTTGTTATATAATAGTTTTCTAGATTAATCTTTGTGCAACAATTCTCAGAACGCTTTGATTATTGATGGATTTATACACAGTATGCCAAAGTTTATCGTGCCCGCAACATCTTGTTAAAATGCAACAAATTAATTGAAACAAACTGACGCTGCAAGTGACTGCTATATTAATTGCTGACACGATTCTTATGGTGATTTGCGTTGTCGTTCGCTTGTACTGTAATTTGATATCGAAAGAACTTTGATATTAAGGGCGTATTCATTTCGTTAACATGAACTAATTTGGTAGTACCTACATGTTTTCTGTCTCGATACTATGATATCTTCTAAATATATAAAAATCCAGTGTCATGATGTTTGTACACGATGAACTCCGAAACTCCTCAACCGATCTTCATGTAACGTTGGCATTTATGTTTAATTTGGTCCATCTTGAGAGATAGGATCATTTATATTTCAATAAATGGCCTCAATATTTTTTAATTACAAATGAAATGATTGTCAATGTTGATTATTGTTATTAATTGTAAGTTTCATCAGGCTCGAACAGATGGCGCTTTAAATTAGTTTGTTGACAGAAAACCGACCGAAAGGTAGGACCGACTGTTCTAGATATCTCATCGATAGTGCCACGTTTTCATTTTGAACTTCTTTTTCAACTCCAGTTTATTTTATGATACATGTGTTCTGTGTCTATTTACTAATTCATTTGTTTCTGTTAATCTCGCTCTTTCTGTATCAAGTTTTCAGTCAGACTCATTGCCCCATAATACTAAATACTTTATCATCATTTTAATTCAATATGTAATAACTAGGCGTGACCGGGCCAGTTAGTTATATTATGTACTTAAAAGGATTATCATTTTGTTTGAATACGTTAATCTCTGAAACTATCCATCCATTTGTGGCAGAAGGAAGAAGTTCGAAAGCTCTCATCTTTGTCCCACTGTGAAGATGTGGTATCACCTCCCAGCCAGTCTCTTCTCTTCCTCATATGACATGGGGTCCTTCAAAAGAGGCATGAGGAGGTACTTTTGCAGGTCGGCATGATAGCGACGACTGACGTTGCTTTTTAAGACCGACAGTCTTCAATATTTTATAGACTGTACTGTATATTCCATCAAATATTGCGTAGTCATTTTGTCGAACCAGTTTAAAAAAAATAATTAATGTAGTAAATGTAGAGCAAGTAGTACTGAAAATGTTTGTGTTCTTTTATACTTTATTGGTTTTAGCGTTTGACCACAATTTCGTTTGATGTCAACGAGGGGCTAACTTTCAAGTGCAACTGTCAATACACTTAAACGGATGATTATCGGCTGAATTTCAACTTAAGGCGACGCTCTAGCCAACTGAGCTAATGGGCCGATTATACCACAATCTCGTTTGATGTCAACGAGGGGTTAACTTTCAAGTGCAACAGTCAATATACATAAACGGATGCTTGTCGGTTGAATTTCAACTTAAGAGTCGTGGTAGATATTTAGGTGAGCTTGGATAAAACCCAACCACTGTGCCATGGTTGCATCACAACGTTTTCTTTCACCGAAAGCTCCGATTCAGGAACATACTACCAACTGAGCGATCATGACTTCAAAGTCAGAAAGTATGCTAAGCAAGAACGAAATTATATCGTCGTCCACGAAGTTAGTATCGAGAAGAGCCGAACTGTGAATGCCTAGGTCAGTGAGACACCATGTTGTGCGGCTAGCTGATCGACTCCCTATGTAAAAGTTGTAGATAGGCAAATATAAAATTACGGAAAATATAAAGAAAACAGTGCGTGTATCAGTATGTACACGCGGAGGAAGTGAAACTTTTTTGGCTCATATGTATTAAATATGAAAATGCTCATAAACTATATACTATACGAAGTCTCTTAGTATAAATGCTTAACTATACATTTACTCATTTTTGTATACTACTAACTAAACCCATACATTTATACATACAACCAAATATATACGTAACGTACCTTACATTTAACGCGTAACAAAACATTTTCCCTACCGTGCCATAAGAAATTTAATTAGAAAAATTAGCAATGTTTATTACCAGTAAGGTAGCGTTATATGTAACTCAAATAATGATTTTAAATGTAAATACAATTTAACGAATACAAAGGGAAATTAAAATTTAATAAGTAAATATTCAAGTCGTTGAATACACGTGTTTGTCAACAAGGCCACCGTGTCCTAGAAACGCAGTAATAGTAATAAATTAATATTAATAAAAGAACTAATACAAATATTTAAAATAATATTGTGTTTGTACTGCGCTATTTGAATTCGTAACATTACGTATTATATTTTTTCCTTCATTCCGTTAACAAATGAAACGTCGATTTAAGACACGCAATAAGTAACTTTTTCCATTTATTTATTAGTAGCTTCGTTACTTTGGGCTAGCGCTAACTTCAACTCGCGACTTCTAAAAATTTCTATCAATAAATATTAACTGCATAACTCATGTTCAGTTTTTCAGGCTGAACTCTTTGCTATATACAAAGCCTGTTCTTGGGCTAACTGTAACCATCCGCATTTACATCTCTCCATATATTCTGATTCGCAGGCGGCCATATGGGCTTTGCGTGATCGAAGCAATACACACCCTCTGGTTTCCAAAACACATAAACTCATTAACACCCGCATGCCTTACTTTGTACACCTGACATAGATCAGAAGTCATGCCGGCTCTATTGGAAACGAGGCAGCTGACGCCGCAGTAAAACACGCTGTGGCTCTACATTCTGCGCCTAGCTATGCATTCTTCCCGATGAGATTCGCCAAGCGCTAAATCCGCGCTGAACATCACAGGGTTTGGCAGGCTAGGTATGAAAACTCTCCTCAGGGTACATACACTATTATACGTCTACCCAAATGGATATTACAAAATTACGTAAATGTATTGGAATTTCATTCCATACGACACAAATATTAACTAGACATGGGTATTGTAAGCAATATCTTAATCGCTTTAAGATTATTGACGACAACACCTGCCCCTGCGATAACACATCTGTGCAAAACTTTGAACACGTGTTTCAAGATTGTCCCAGGTTTAGCACGAAGAGACTAGAGCGCATATTGCTTTGTGATAACCTTCGTACATATCCATCAATATTTTGGGCTTGATGGAGAAGGACCCTGCAGTCAAATCGTTCGATAATTTTGCTTAAGACATTTAACGGAGTTTGAAATTACCACGACTTCCTGACTTGTATCTATATCAGGACTAACAAGTATTGGTGACTTTAATATTATGCTCATGCAACACGTCAAGGAAGTGCATAGTGAATTGTATCAAATTGCGATCACTCCTCTCTCGCTTTATATTGCTAATTCCAATTGATCTCTGTGCGAAACAAACAAGTTTGGAAAATAAAACTTGCGACTTCGTTTACGTAGAAAGTATATTTCTAAATTACACGTACGTTAACCTCTATTTTGAAACATTCTTCATTGGTGCTCAGCTCTTATTGGTTTAAGTGTTGACATAGCTTTCCTCGATAAATGAGCTATCTAACACTGAAAGAATTTTTCAAATCGGATCGGTAGTTACTGAGATTAGCGCGTTCAAGCAAATTCTTCAGCTTTATAGTACTCAGTATAGATTAAAAATTGTATAAAGTATCATAAAAAAAAATACGTGAGATTTTAGTTATAATGGAACCTTTCTATAAGTAAAAATAAGAGGTAGATTTAAGTAAAATTGAAATGAAAAAGAAAAATAAAAGGTTATATTACACATTATATAATCACAAAATACTTAACGAATTTTAAAAATTCTTTCATCTATAGGAAACTATAATATCAGCAGGTAATATGGAATTTAGTATTTTATTTTCGAAATCTACATTATCCTTACGAAGAAACTAAAATCTAATAAAACATTTCAACGGACATAAAAACAAACTTATAAGGTTTATAAATTACATATAGATAGATACCAATATATCATTGATTCCACAGAATAATTAATATATCTTTTAACAAAACAATATACAACGTCTGGCTGCAGATCTCGATCGTCTTTGTGACCGAGAGTTCAATATAATACATTTCCGATTATCACTCAATAAAAACGTTATGTTTTCATAAACATAAGTGGTATAAAACAGACGGACGCTTTTGATTTGATATACCATTTGCAGCCAGTCTGAATGAGTGTTTACGGTGAGTTCTGTAGACGAATCAAGAGTTTTATCACAGGATCCAGACCTCCTACTTAAAAGTTATCTAAAACAAAATGAAGACGTTGTATGCCAACAACGAAACATCTCGTTCTTTCTTTAGTTTCTATATTTGTACAGCTACGAGCGAAGTCGTTATATATCACTGTAAATATAGCTTGATCGGTAGTTTCAGTAAAGAGAAAAAAAATCCAGTTTGGTTTACATGACCTTCTGTGTTGCAGTTACAAATATAATTATGAGGTAATTCTCAATATGTTTTGCCTACAAAAACATAATCTTTTACTGCTTGATTATTACTATTGTTAAGGTGGTAGAGCCACGCTGAAGCTATTACTGGTGTCAGCAAGAATGGGTTGGCTTGCCCGGGTTAGTACCATCTTCTCATAGAAAACCGACGTAAAGTAACAGTGCTTGCATTGTTGCGTTTCGTTCGGTCAATGAGAGCGTCGGATAACCCAACTCCCCTTCCCCAAACACAGGTTGGTAACGCACTTGCGACTCCCCTGGTGTTGTTAGTGTCTATGGACGGTGATGATCACTTAATATCAGGTGACCCACCTGTACGTTTGCCTCCTATGACATAAAAAAAAACTATTTACTGTAATTACTGTTTTTAATAACATAATATCATTAAAACAAGATGGCTTTGATATATAAAAACCTAAGATGCACGGTCAACGTCTCAAAACCGTTCGCATAAAATTGAGAATTGTGCGCTCATTTTAAATCGTCTCCGGTCATTCCCGTCTTTGGACCTTTTGTACACTGCTTTGTAAAAACAACTTAAATTAATCAGCATAAGGGTGAATTTCAAAAAACATAAGTTTATAGTACAACTGCAACTACTTAGGTATATCGGTGAGTTTTTTGGGGACGGTTTTGAGCGTTACTTTTATTCGAGACTGTGCATCTTGGGTTTTTGTATATCAATTGCTTCCCAGGTAAGTTTCGTAAAAAGTCCCGTGGCAATCAACGTGTTAAGTTATTATATAACATAATATATATTATAACAATTCGTCCGTGGTATTTAGTAATTATTAGTTATCTTATTGGTCATTATCTTATTTTGGTCCTCTCATTTGATTTTTAATATTTTACTTTTGGTGGTAAAGATAACAAAAGAAGAATCTATGAGTGGTCTGTTACCAAGAAACTTAGTCGGATCCAACTGTGTTCTACATAATTTATGTTTGAATTGAAACCAATATATGATATGATATTTTTAATATTTAATTTTGTAGGAAACAAAACCTTAACTTACAAGAATCATACGTAAAAAATTTCAAATGATAAAAAACATACTATCTGAGCGATTCGTTTACACAAGAGCTTTATCGCTTTTCGGTTATACAAGTGATTTGATTAATTGTGTATAAGTTAGTTTTTGAGTAGATTTAACATGAGGTTAGTCGCTATATTAGGATGAAGCAAACATGGCTTGCGGCTTAGTTGCGCTTACTGCAGCAGCCTATAGCTGTGTATAGCCAACGTCTAAATAGTTCTACACCTGTGGTCTATTACAATAGAGAAATTATTGCTAATTTCTATTGAGTTGGGGTGTAAGGGGTGTCGAATAACATCATAAGACTTGAGACACCCAAGCCAACCTCACCTGCACGTGGTGCACCCTGCTCAATAACGAACGAGGCAATGGCGAAAGCGGGGTGGTAGGGTTTTACAGCCTGACTGGGTCGCAACCACCATGTATACGGCGAAAAAGCCTGTCATAGTGATTCGCTTCTGCGGGTCGCGTTTCGGGATCAGCCTGAGCATATCCAGCCTTTCACAGGCCGGCATGACAGCGGCGACCGGCGATGGATAGTGTGTCACTCGATGGTCGCCATTGTTTTTGGATTGTACTATGCTTACCATCAGGCAGTCCAGTCACTTTGCAGTGCTACAAAAAAAAAGTTGAAGGAACTTGTTTGCAAGAATGTTTTACTAACCACAGCCTTCGTATCGTACCCGAACTATCAACTCGAATGCTGCTGTTTTGTTGCAGAAATAGCTGAATCAGGAGCTGCTTGATACGACATCTTATACATAATTTACGACTCCACTTGAATGAGCTTTTTAGCCAAATATCACGATAAATCTATATTATATACATATATATATGTATATATATTATATATACACGCTTTATATTAGTTTATTGATAGAAAATTGTAGGGCCGACTGTTATATGTATTTCATAGATGGCGCCACGTTTTAATATTTAATTTCTTTTTCAAGTCTATTTTATTTTATAGTGCAGGTGTTCTGTTATTCTATTTACTACGTAGCCTCGCTTTTCTTTATCAACCCATTACCCTATAATACCAAACATTTTATGATAGTTTCATCCATCATAATTCATAATTCATCCATGTTATAAATGAGCCACAGCAGCGCATGGCCGAGTCAGCTAGTAGTATATAGTGTATGAGCATGCTCATATATAATTTAATACGTATGAGACAAAGAATTTTTACTTCTTTCATATGTATGCACTGATACACGCGATTTTATTTTATGGGTGTAACAACTAATTATGCTCGTTTTATGCGCGTAATTTAAAATAAGATATGTACTAAAACACTGAATGAATATAATTAGTAATCTTCTGCAAGTTCATCACGTAGTTGACAAGCTTTATCTGTGTAATCTACAGCACGTTTCTAGAGTCATAACATAACTTGCAAAGATTATTCACATTTAAAATCATCCGAGGATTTATAGCCGTCGCCCACTGACGGATTTTACTTGTTCGTACAATTATATTTTTTCATATCAACCGTTTAAAATATTTTTTCATTTCGTAGCCGTTAAGCTTGTATTCGACTCTTTCGAGAGAACACTTTATGTAACAGAATTCTGCAAGCAATTGATAATGATGTGAACTGTTCGTCCTGTATTTCGAATTGTTCATAAAAACTCAAAGCACTTTTCAATTTATCGTTTTTTAAATTTCGCAAGCTGCATCCCGTGGATTCATTTGCGTATAATTTCCCACGCTCTCAGTGCAGTAATGTAAACCGCACCGCATAGTCCCTCTACCACCTTCACACTTAGTGTATTTACTAACATGTGGTAATTTTAGATAACTTAAAATATTCTTTTACATACAAGCTATTAAATGTGATAGCAATGTTTCCAATGGTAGCTCCAGAAATAAGCACGCTCAAACAAACCAAAAACATATGTGTAGTGTGTTAGTTCACATGCGGTAGGAGAGAAACCTTCAAAAAGAAAGCGAGAAGAGTAAATGTTTCACTGTTCTCCAATACACAAAGGCAAGCGAGACACTGCTGCCACTCTACCCGACGCAGTGTTTACAACTACCTCTTTTCGTCACACAAAAAGATTGCGGATCAGATTCGGAATTTATTGAACTCTATAAAATGAGTACAGATTAGGGGAACGCTATGTATTCCTCATTAGTTCTTCTCTATCAGCTTCTAAACCAGTATTTATTCACTTTCTATATGCATATAATTCGTCACAAAAATCATCAGTGTTCCTATACAGGCTTTTCCGTATGAATAACTTTAATCTCTATCCGTGTGGCATGTCCATGCCTTGTTAACTAACTGCTCTTCAACTTCTTAATCCTATTCATTCTAGTTACATCTTATCATTCACATGTAATAATTTGAATTTATTAGTTAATTCTACAAGCCCACGAGAAACGACATAGTTTTTGTCAGTTCAAGGTTTTTAAAACCTTCAAGAAAATTTAAGGTAACAAAATGTAGAGCAGAATTTACAGAGGTGATAGGAAAATGAAGTAGAGGGATTCATGAAGAGTTTAATAAAAATCTCCCAAAACAGAATTTAAAAAAAAATGGTTGTCTGTAACGGTTTACGGACGACAATTTTACGTGATGACGTCATTAGAAAAGACTCATCCGCCGATGGAGTGGCAGAGAGAGAGGCTATATAAGCCAAACGCTTAGACCGATCGCGCATCTCTATCGCCTGTTCCGAATTCGCTTGCACGCTCGGCTCAGACGGAAAATTACAATGAGTCATTCTTTTTCTTGCGAGCAGCCGGCGTTCATCGATTTATAAAACGTTATCACTTTAAAAAAAATAGAAAACAGTACCGATTATGTTCGTCCTAAGCAAGTGGCAATACATAAGTTTAAAAAAAAAAGGTTGTCGAATGTCAGCTTCTTTTAATCGTTTATTCCCGAAAGTGATATTATTAAATGTGAGGTTTTATTTCTGGATTAAATTAAATGGGTAGACAAGAAAACCATTTGGAAATAGCGATGAAGGAACACACAAAAGCGTAAACGCTTTACAAATGTGATCTTAATGATACCTATGTTATGAAGGATCATGCAGGTCAGCGCTTCTGCTAACTGCTACTGCAGTCTATAGATATGTATCATCAAAATTAATAGGATCCTGTGATCCTAACAACCATACCTTTTTAACTGGAATACTGCTCCTACGTGGCTAAAATAGGTGTCACGGTTATGCTTACCTAATCAAAGCTTAAATAAGTTACCATTCTTCAATGATATTGTAACTAAAGATACGTTACCTACATGATACTTTGACAAAACAAATGGCGCTATAACGCACACCTGCATGAAGTAATATTGTAACGCCTCACTGTCTTAGATAAAGTGTGGAAGTAAGATGGCATATTCTCAGTATCTGTAGTGAAAAAGAAATAGTTATATGTTGCTGAGATACGGGTGAATTAACGAGGCAGCCTTCAAAATAAGCTAACTAGCCAAGTTTTAACAAGGCGCTATCGAAGCGACGTGTCTAGTTATAATATCATTGACCATTGTTGTGTCCAAAATTTGTTTGAAAACGTTTGAAATCTGCAATAGGTCATGGGTTGGTTTGGTGATTCAGTTCCTGCATGAAAGGATATCGTTGACCTAGAATGGTATTATTATTTTTACTATAACTGGAAAATCTCATCGAATCTGACCGATTTACGTAATTTAATTTTACAACACAAATAATCATAATATCGCTTGTAAGTTGAGAAAAAAGGTAGCGAAATAAAAGGAGGTTACGTAAAAATATAATTCTGTAATAATTTTTGGTCGTGAGAGCCTCAGAGCCACTTTTAAGGAAATATAAACATTATAGAAACCAGTTTGAAGAATTGAAACACATGTCAAATTCGATTTTTAATACTTCTCTTAAAGTCTATATTGTAAATTTATACTGGTGTTTGCTCGCAACTTCACTTTCTTTTATGTAGGTTTAAGCTATCCCTCGGTAACTGTGCTTTATTTTGTATTCATAGTACCCGACGTTATTTTCTGTACTCCTGGCAACATTTCTGTAAATGATGATCGATTGAACGGTTAGCGTGGAAATACGTAACAAACCACCTTACATTCGCATTTATAATATTAGTAGGGATTTAGACAGTGGTCATAAAGAAAATTTACCGATTGTAACAAAAAGAAGAAATAGAGATAACGAGAAGAGATATATTTACCACTAATAATGATGATACATGAACGGAATTTGCTATACGAATAATTAGCGTCCGACTTCTACCACCAATCGAACTAAAGTGGCAGAACCGAGAGGGGCGAAAAAGCCCGTCATAGTGATTCGCTTCTGCGGGTCGCGTTTCGGGATCAGCCTGTGCATATCCAGCCTTTCACAGGCCGGCATGACAGCGGCGAACGGCGATGGATAGTGTGTCACTCGATGGTCGCCATTGTTTTTGGATTGTACTATGCTTACCATCAGGCACAGTGCAGTCACTTTGCCGTGCTACAATAAAAAAAAGTTGAAGGAACTTTTATGCAAGAACATTTTACTAACCACAGCCTTCGTATCGTACCGGAACTAGCAACTCGGATGCTGCTGTTTTGTCGCAGAAATAGCTGAGTCAGGAGCTGCTTGATACGACATCTTATACATAATTTACGACTCCACTTGAATGAGCTTTTTGGCCAAACATAACATCACGATAAGTCTATATGATATATATATATATACACGCTTTATATTAGTTTGTTGATAGAAAACTGTAGGGCCGACTGTTATATGTATTTCATAGATGGCGTCACGTTTTAATATTTAATTTCTTTTTCAAGTCCATTTTATTTTATAGTGCAGGTTCTGTTATTCTATTTACTACGTAGCCTCGCTTTTCTTTATCAACCCATTACCCTATAATACCAAACATTTTATGATAGTTTCATCCATCATAATTCATAATTCATCCATGTTATAAATGAGCCACAGCAGCGCATGGCCGAGTCAGCTAGTAGTATATAGTGTATGAGCATGCTCATATATAATTTAATACGTATGAGACAAAGAATTTTTACTTCTTTCATATGTATGCACTGATACACGCGATTTTATTTTATGGGTGTAACAACTAATTATGCTCGTTTTATGCGCGTAATTTAAAATAAGATATGTACTAAAACACTGAATGAATATAATTAGTAATCTTCTGCAAGTTCATCACGTAGTTGACAAGCTTTATCTGTGTAATCTACAGCACGTTTCTAGAGTCATAACATACCTTGCAAAGATTATTCACATTTAAAATCATCCGAGAATTTATAGCCGTCGCCCACTGACGGATTTTACTTGTTCGTACAATTATATTTTTTCATATCAACCGTTTAAAATATTTTTTCATTTCGTAGCAGTTAAGCTTGTATTCGACTCTTTCGAGAGAACACTTTATGTAACAGAATTCTGCAAGCAATTGATAATGATGTGAACTGTTCGTCCTGTATTTCGAATTGTTCATAAAAACTCAAAGCACTTTTCAATTTAACGTTTTTAAAATTTCGCAAGCTGCATCCCATGGATTCATTTGCGTATAATTTCCCACGCTCTCAGTGCAGTAATGTAAACCGTACCGCATAGTCCCTCTACCACCTTCTCACTTAGTGTATTTACTAACATGTGGTAATTTTAGATAACTTAAAATATTCCTTTACATACAAGCTATTAAATGTGATAGCAATGTTTCCAATGGTAACTCCAGAAATAAGCACGCTAAACAAACCAAAAACATATGTGTAGTGTGTTAGTTCACATGCGGTAGGAGAGAAACCTTCAAAAAGAAAGCGAGAAGAGTAAATGTTTCACTGTTCTCCAATACACAAAGGCAAGCGAGACACTGCTGCCACTCTACCCGACGCAGTGTTTACAACTACCTCTTTTCGTCACACAAAAAGATTGCGGATCAGATTTGGAATTTATTGAACTCTATAAAATGAGTACAGATTAGGGGAACGCTGTGTATTCCTCATTAGTTCTTCTCTATCAGCTTCTAAACCAGTATTTACTCACTTTCTATATGCATATAATTCGTCACAAAAATCATCAGTGTTCCTATACAGGCTTTTCCGTATGAATAACTTTAATCTCTATCCGTGTGGCATGTCCATGCCTTGTTAACTAACTGCTCTTCAACTTCTTAATCCTATTCATTCTAGTTACATCTTATCATTCACATGTAATAATTTGAATTTATTAGTTAATTCTACAAGCCCACGAGAAACGACATAGTTTTTGTCAGTTCAAGGTTTTTAAAACCTTCAAGAAAATTTAAGGTAACAAAATGTAGAGCAGAATTTACAGAGGTGATAGGAAAATGAAGTAGAGGGATTCATGAAGAGTTTAATAAAAATCTCCCAAAACAGAATTTAAAAAAAAATGGTTGTCTGTAACGGTTTACGGACGATAATTTTACGTGATGACGTAATTAGAAAAGACGCATCCGTTGATGGAGTGGCAGAGAGAGAGAGGCTATACAAGCTAAACGATTAGGCCGATCGCGCATCTCTATCGCCTGTTCCGAATTTGCTTGCACGCTCGGCTCAGACGGAAAATGAGAATGAGTCATTCTTTTTCTTGCGAGCAGCCGGCGTTCATCGATTTATAAAACGTTATCACGTAAAAAAATTTGAAAACAATACCGATTATGTTCGTCCTAAGCAAGTAGAAATACATAATGTTAAAAAAAATAGGTTACCGAATATCAGCTTCTTTTAATCGTTTATTTGTTATTAAAAGTGATATTACTAAATGTGAAGTTTTATTTCTGGATTAAATTAAATGGGTAGACAAGAAAACCATTTGGAAATAGCGATGAAGGAACACACAAAAGCGTAAACGCTTTACAAATGTGATCTTAATGATACCTATGTTATGAAGGATCATGCAGGTCAGCGCTTCTGCTAACTGCTACTGCAGTCTATAGATATGTATCATCAAAATTAATAGGATCCTGTGATCCTAACAACCATACCTTTTTAACTGGAATACTGCTCCTACGTGGCTAAAATAGGTGTCACGGTTATGCTTACCTAATCAAAGCTTAAATAAGTTACCATTCTTCAATGATATTGTAACTAAAGATACGTTACCTACATGATACTTTGACAAAACAAATGGCGCTATAACGCACACCTGCATGAAGTAATATTGTAACGCCTCACTGTCTTAGATAAAGTGTGGAAGTAAGATGGCATATTCTCAGTATCTGTAGTGAAAAAGAAATAGTTATATGTTGCTGAGATACGGGTGAATTAACGAGGCAGCCTTCAAAATAAGCTAACTAGCCAAGTTTTAACAAGGCGCTATCGAAGCGACGTGTCTAGTTATAATATCATTGACCATTGTTGTGTCCAAAATTTGTTTGAAAACGTTTGAAATCTGCAATAGGTCATGGGTTGGTTTGGTGATTCAGTTCCTGCATGAAAGGATATCGTTGACCTAGAATGGTATTATTATTTTTACTATAACTGGAAAATCTCATCGAATCTGACCGATTTACGTAATTTAATTTTACAACACAAATAATCATAATATCGCTTGTAAGTTGAGAAAAAAGGTAGCGAAATAAAAGGAGGTTACGTAAAAATATAATTCTGTAATAATTTTTGGTCGTGAGAGCCTCAGAGCCACTTTTAAGGAAATATAAACATTATAGAAACCAGTTTGAAGAATTGAAACACATGTCAAATTCGATTTTTAATACTTCTCTTAAAGTCTATATTGTAAATTTATACTGGTGTTTGCTCGCAACTTCACTTTCTTTTATGTAGGTTTAAGCTATCCCTCGGTAACTGTGCTTTATTTTGTATTCATAGTACCCGACGTTATTTTCTGTACTCCTGGCAACATTTCTGTAAATGATGATCGATTGAACGGTTAGCGTGGAAATACGTAACAAACCACCTTACATTCGCATTTATAATATTAGTAGGGATTTAGACAGTGGTCATAAAGAAAATTTACCGATTGTAACAAAAAGAAGAAATAGAGATAACGAGAAGAGATATATTTACCACTAATAATGATGATACATGAACGGAATTTGCTATACGAATAATTAGCGTCCGACTTCTACCACCAATCCAACTAAAGTGGAAGAGCCGAGAGGGTTAAAGCCTATGCAATGTAGCTGTCGCAAAACAACAATGTTCTTGCAGCTGTGTTTGGGTCGGTATTGTGTGGTTGCCAAATTTTATTGACACACGAGGCAATCTTAGGGAAGTAGGTGCAAATTATTATTTTTATTAGGTGTAGTTTGAAAACAAAAGCTCATAGATGAACAAAGAAATACTATTAGGTACTACTACTTTTATCCTTATAACGAAAATATATATAAAAGTAAACATTGCAAAAAACGGTAAATAGGCTTATCAGTATAATTGGCTTTAGGACTGTGGTCCCTTTGACGGTGAACGAACTACTGGCTGTATTAAGCAAAAACACCAAGTATTTACCCGTTTATTCCTATACAGAATATTAAAAAAAAAACATCGAAACACGGTGTAATGATACGCAATTTAGAAATTTCAAACATGGAATATCAGTCGACGATCTCTGCCCCCCTTTAAGATATCCTTAACATAATTATGTTTAATAGTTCAAGCCTAGATTATTTGTCGGTCCATATGGAGAAACGGTTTATCTAAAATGGAGTGCGTGGGCGCACCGCGTAAAAAACAAAAGAGTGGGAGGGTTCACTGCGTATGCTCTATGTACTAACTTATCCAGTACGGAAGGGCCGTGGACGACATAATGTAATCGTACATGTTTAAGTAAAATTATAATGAAATATTTGTGTGGCGTCCGCCATCTATGAAATATCCATAACAGTCGGTCGTATAGTTTTTTGTCAACAAACTAATTTAATCTATTCGAGACCGATGAAACTTACAATTAATAACAATAATTAACATTGAGAAAAA
>MU159714.1:0-47857 GCA_015888305.1 Antheraea pernyi
TGTATTCATAACCTAATCTAATCTTATCTCATCATTTGTTATGTACATTTAAAACACTCGCACGAGAACGGGATAATACTTTAGATCCTGTCGCTTAATGCTCTCGTGTTAGTGTCAAAGGTCATCATCGGTTACCGACGGATGCATCTCAAACAGCACTATTTGTGTGCACACGTTTACCATACAATATACAAATATGCGCATATTTACCACGACAAGTACGTCTGAGGCTACGAACACCGCCGCATTATACCGTTTACTTTGCAAAATGTAAAAGAAAGTTAAAATATATCTGTAGAACATTTTTATAAATATTTATTATAAGCCACACGCATCGTTGTTAGTTATGAGAATTGAAGTGATACTTTTGTGGTTAATTTGATATCAGTGTTATTTTGATACTTGTTTAAATGTTGTCAGGATTTGTTTTTATTATTTACTAGCGTCTGCCAACGACTTCGTTCGCGTAGAATAGTTACTTGGGGTTAAAGCTAACACGCAGCGGAGGCTCTCAAACCGAAAAAAAAACGATTTTGAAACATTCTTCATCGGTGCTCCGCTTCTATTGGTGTTAGCGTGATAATATATAGCCTTTCTCGATAAATGAGCTATGTAACACGAAATCGGACCAGTAGTTTCTGAGATTAGCGCGTTCAACCAAAGAAACAAACCTTCCACCTTTATAATATTAATATAGATTACTACTCTTCTATGGTACTTAGCTCGAGCCGTCATTCAAATTACAATAACTTTTGATAGAGTGGACCGATTTTAATGAAACAAAAATCGAACTCGACAATATGCATTTTCTTGGTTTTAGGTTTTCTTGTGTAAGCAGTACTTTAGCAGTGGTGCGTGTTCATACAACTACAGACAGACACGCTAGATTTACATTTGTATTATATGTATAGAAGATACGATATCTATAATACTAGCGACACGTCCTGGCTTCGCATAAGTGCATTGTACTATTGTGAGGTGCCGATTAAAATTACTTATTTGACGCCTGGTCTATTTACAGTTGATCAAAGTCATGAAAACTACGTAAGCGATGATGGCTTAATTGCTAGCGTGTTCGGACACCGCATGTATGAACGTACGTTCGAATCGTAGCAACTGAGTCGAAGCTTTCGGTGAAGGAATACATAGTGATTTTTTTTATATCATAGGATGCAAACGAACAGGGGTTACTTGATGTTAAGTGATCACCACCGTCCATAGACACTTGGAACAACAGAAGAGTCGCAAGTGCGTTGCCAGCCTGCACAAAAATAACTGTTTTTTTTCTCCATATATTATAAAATCTATGATATCCTTTAAGACATTCATTGAATTGTAATGTAGAGAATAGTTTTACCCACATTAAATGTTCGACGTAATTAAAGTATTTGATTGGATTAGTATTAATAATACATTAGTCAAAATAACGTTGCAGCGAAATAAAGATTTTTTTAATACTATTTTTAAATGAAAAGATGTGTGTGCACTAATGTACACGCGTTAGAAGTTATACTTCTTTGGCGTAATGAGATAAAAATCTTTTCAAAAATTTTATTTTTCGCCTTATTCTACGTTTGTAGAAAAAACGACAATAACAATAGAAAAAAGGTATTTAATATATTGAAAGTTTTAATACAAAGAAACAAAATGTTGACTATAACTAACTTCAGGGTATCGAATTTTCGTGACGGTGTGCGCACGCATCGTAATAGCTTCAGGGTGTCGGGTTTTCGTGACGGTGTGCGCGCGCATCTTAAAAATTTACTCTCATCATTTTTGCCTAACGCGCTAAAAGAAGTATAACTTCAATAGTAAAAATCAGTATCATTTTTCTACGCATAAATGTTACTTTTATTAACAACCGCCCCCGACTTAGTACGCGTTACTTACATCATAATGTTCAGTAACAATAAAACACCTACTTTCCTAGCAACCTTGCAACTCTAACAACCTATACCGCTGAGTTTGAATGTAGATAGAATCAGTGAAAATATGTTTAGAACCGTGTCAATAGCTTTATAGATTACCACCTACAAACCTCAACCTCTTTGTAATAATATTTGTCTGAACGATAAAATATCTCGCCTTTTCAAGAATCTTGATAATATTTACCTCATTAACAGTATTAATTATATATAATTTAAATATAGTTTGTGAATTTGCGTTTAATAAGCCTTTAATACGCTGTTAGTGTTTTAGTACTGAATGAAAATGTTATCACCATTTATGAGACATTCAAAGTAATAAAACAGCACCCTTATCGAGCATCGTCATCCAATACACGATAATCGAGAACTATCCACAATTTACATTCACGAAATCGGATACTTGAGGTGTTTTAAAAACAAACTTCAAGAATATAACAGAGTCCTATAGCGTATACGGACTGTGAAGAGGTCAATTATTCCTCCCCCACTTCGCTATCAGAATCGCCTCTCGTCTAAAAGCCGATTCTTGTTACACAGATAAAGTAAAGATATCTCGTGACCTCGGTATATCATTCGTTTCCAGGATAAGAGGAACAATGAATTTTAATTCGGTCGCACCGACCGCCGGGGATCATAAATAAATCCCTTATCGAATTGGTAATTGGTTGTCTACATTACCGTTTTCAAGAACACGGTTGCAAGGAGATAATGCTATATGGTTTAAATTGAATTTGTTTATCGAAGAGGCCGTCTCGGTTTTATTATTTTTTATAAGTGATATATTTTGTTCTTCCAGGATGGCTTTGTTCAGAGCCCGGTATTGTACTAGAGTGTTAAACTAAGTTACATGATGACGTCACAAAAGAATTCATATCATGATTGCAATTATGTTAGAAGATATTGCACAGTGAGAATTGATAATAAGTTATGTATTTAAGAGTATGATAATCACGAAAACATTGTAAGGTATCTATATATTAATACGTGAAGCCTAATCTTTGTATCCCTTTTTAACGGAATTGAACGAACGGATGAACGTGAAATTTGTCATGGTTAAAGTTTATATGGAGGAGAAGTGCAGAAAGTTATTTATTTTATATAAAATGCATTAGAAGTACATTAAATTAATTAAAATATGCATTACTCACACTAATGCTTCAATTTTACACAACATATACACACATGTAAATAAAAAAGACATTTTGACATCTGTCAATAATGGACTTCAAAAAAGGTTGTGAAGGAGGTTGCTATGCTCGACTGTATGTATTATTTTACTCTTACGTTCCAATTATTCTTTTTCATTCTACATTCAACTTTAAAAAATCAATGAATTATGGTCGAATGTCGACTACTGGGCGCCTACTAGTTATTATAAAAAAGTTGTTATTCTTTCCACCTTTACTATCCTTACCATTTATTATAAATGTTAATATGAATTTCTCTGTTGTTATGCTGTAACTACACAAGCGATCATTATGAAAATTTGCTTGTATGTTATAATGGTTACAAAAATGGGCAATGGCATTTTTTTCATGCAAAAAAGTCCTGGTATCTCGACTATACATTAATATGCGCGAGGCTGCGAGCATATGCTATATTGCTATACGATAAGTTCTAGTATTAGTCGATGAGTGGTGAAAAGTTGAATAGTGTTATGGCTAATTGCTGGTCTGGGACTTCAAGATTCAATGGGGTTTTGGTTTCATATGAATTACGGGTTTTTGTCTGGATTAAATGTTAACCTTCTAAATGTTCTTTAAAATTGTAATTCTGTCATTACTTAACCACTATAACCTATTTACCGATTTAAAATGACATTCGTTAAATTATATAATTACTTCTTAACCTGTATGGTTTAACTTGCTTTAGCTCGTGGCTTAATGTGGATTTGATATATCCACATGGAGCAAAACCTTTTTTTCTGGATAAAATATATACCCTTTGTAGTTGTTTGTACCCTTGGCAAAGTGCATACAAATTTTTCTGACGCTCGGTTGAGTAATTAAGGTGCGAATGCGTCACAAACAAATAAACTTATAATAACATTTATAATATTATAGTCAGGATTAGGATGATATGTAGATTAAATAGTTCTTAGAGAAGTCCTCTAGCTGCCTCTTTAATATAGGTAACTTCGAAGATTATCCGAAGTAAGAGATCAAATCAGTTTCATTTATGTTATAAAGTAAGAAGCAAACATGCAGCCCACCTCATGGTGATCATTGCAACTTAAAGCTTTTCTTTATATCATAGGAGGTACACGAACAGATGGGTCACCTGGTGTAAGTGATCACCACCGTCCATAGACACTTGCAACAACAGGTGGTCGCAAGTGCGTTGCCAGCCTGTGTTGAGGGGAAGGAGAGGAAGGGAAGGGGAAAGTGGAACGGGAGGGGAGGTGGGTCTCCGGCGCTCTCACTGACCGAACGAAACGCAACAATGCAAGCACTGTTACTTCACGTCGGTTTTCTGTGAGAGGGTGGTAGTACCCCGGGCGAGCCGACCCATTCATGCTGAAACCAGTAATAGCTTCGGCGTGGCTCTACCACCTACACTTATGAGTAACCTTCACAAGGACCGCAATCCTGGGCCTAATTGTAACGTGTCACTACTCTAGCATGAATACTATTCTTTTGCTTCAGACATATGTATATATATTAAAGTTAAATGAATAATCTATATTTAAATAGGCCTCTGCCTATTTACTTGGAGCAAAACATTATTCCCTCTAGAAAACTGTTAAGAACATTTTCCTTCTCTGTTTTTCAACCGATTTTCTGTATTCTTTTTCTCTTAGTAACTATTCAGAAGCTTTAGTGGTCATAATCATATCAATAAAAAAAAATCTACGTACCTATTACCTATTACTGAAATGAAAAATTAATGAGTTATGGTCATATTTCGCCCGCTGGATAAGCGCTTGTATATTTTAAAAGACCGTTCATAAATATATTATTATAAATGGAAAAATCTAAACAATCTATACATTTATTTTCTCTTTTATGATATTCGGTACTTACTGTGAACATGTTATAAAAAAAGCTTATCTGGAGAGCAAATATATTAAAATGCTACTTCAGAAGTTTTATAACGTAACTTAGATAACGTACTCTAAAAATATTATAAAGTTTTTATGACGATGCTGCCACCCATCTCGTTTTTTTCGCTAGTAGAAGTACATAATAGTGAAAAACTCGTTCAGTTTACAAAGTGCAAGGTTTTATACCTTCTTATGTTTATAATTTTTTTAACGAAAATTATTTGTAACGTATATGTAACGCATCTAGTCCATAATATATGTAAATGATCGTTTGCTTGAAATTAGAAATCTCAGAAATTTCTTCGCTCATTGATATGAAATTTTGACAAGACATTTAGTTATATCACAGATAGTTTTATTGAAAGTATATATTTTCCTATTATCTTAGTACAAGTTTTCATTATTTTATAGGTTACTAGCGGGCCCGGCAGACGTTGTCCCGCTCTGATTATAAAAAAAATCCTTGACAAATTATATACCAAAACGCTCCTCATGAATCACTTTATCCACTGTTGAAAACCGCATCAAAATCCGTTTAGTAGTTTTAGAGCTTATCGCGAACAAACAGACAGACAGACGCGGCAGAGGACTTTGATTTATACTATGCAATGATGTATGAAGCTGTATACTACTATATTCCAAATTTTGTTTGAGTTTGTTTACTGAATTAATTTTCTTAATGTATAATATTAAGTAAACTCAGTTAATATCTTAATTTAATTTTGTAACCCTAACTGTTTGCTCATTGTCAGACTAAGCATGCCGTCTACACCTCTAATTACGATGACACTTACCGTTACAAATTGTGCGTGTATTATTTTAATAATGATCAGTGTACATTGTGTTGGTGTTCAATAAATGAATAAATACTTAATTATTGTAAATGATTAGATTAGAAAAAGAATCAGTAATTAGTTAACAATGCCCTTTGATTATGACGATAAAGATAACCATAAAGATGTGTGGATTGGTTGAGCGTATAATTTGGACGTCCTCGCGTCCGTTATAGTATTGTAGTTGTAATAAATAGAAAGTTGCTAGATAAAGTTCAGAAATTCAACAATCACTGTACAATACGCGGTTTATAATAAGTACACTTAAATAATACACTTAGACTAATAAAATAAATGTAATGTATTAATTATAATCTTTACATATAAATAAAATTGAAATATATTTATTTCTTATTTCTTTTAATTATTTGATAATTAATTAATTAGTTTGTTATTAGTAATATCCGAAAAAGCTTAATCAATTTTACATAGAACTGACAAATCGAGAGGTTTTCGAAGCATAATTAATCAATTTTCATAGAACTAACGAATCTGGATAGAAGTAGGCAAATTTCACAGTGCTGACTTAATATTGCTATAAAAGTTAAGGAAGGTACAAAATGTAAGTTAAAAATAAAACAAAACCTACAAATAATCCTGCTAAAACACGCAATTCCCATGAAAAAACAAGATAATTATCAAAAGAACAGAGTCTCGAGTATCAAGTAATATTTAATAGCGTCACAATAAAAACAGCATCCAATCAATATAACGTACGAGAAAATATGAAAGGGTAAAAACCTTAGCTTATCACCCGTGAGTGACAGCGGCTCTTAAATCCACGATCAAGTCTATCAAAATCGAATAAAGTACAATTTCCCCCCATTACCGCCCTTCATATCTTCCGTCATTTTACGTATCGCTTCCGAGCTCTAAAGAGGGTAAGATGAGATGAAAATCATAAATCCGTATCGAATATGCACGGCTGGAACGAATGAAAAAATTCCTTACCAGAAAATAATATTATATCCGTCCGTGAAATTCGCCTGTCTCGGCCTGTCATCAATCAACAATTAAATGCTAGGTTGTTGCCGATACATTATCAGCTGTTGTAGGTACCGCGAACGTTGCTGATCGATGGCCATAAAGTTATGTATATCTATTGATTGTCTGTAAATGGAGACCGGTGTTAGTAAGTGACCGATCACCCAACTTGCAATCGTATTCATTTTATTACGGCGATACATTCATTTCATTCAACACGTTTGTATTCGATACTAATGTATGGAATATGATTATCGTTTTATTGATATCGTTTGCGGTTTACTGGTCGACTTTTGCACGTTCTAACGCACGGGGTTGAGGTTGAGGTTAAGGAATTATATTACAACCAGATACAAATATATTTAAGTTAATTTTGTAATAGTACCACCGCTATTTATAAACGGCTACTATGTACCTATGAATCTATCACATTCTTATCAGTACTAATATCTTACAAAAAATAAATATACCAATATCACATATAAGTATACATATGCACCCTTAATTTTCCATAACAATATTACTAAGTGTGTCATAGGTGGCATGTGTGAGTGGCAGCCGGATGAGATCTTTCAATTTAAACTCAAATCAAATCAAAAATACTTTATTCAGGTTAGGCCCTAATAAGGCACTTATGAACGTCAAAGACTACCACCGGCCTGGAAAACAACCCAGTCATCGAGAAGAACCGGCAAGAAACTCGATCGGGTACATCTTTTTAACATACATTTCCAATACATCATACAATATCTTTTAGTGGATGCACAGAGATGAGTCAATTCCAGACGTCACTATCATTCACATACTGATCCACTCTATAATATCCTTTTGACACTAAAACCCGTTTGACGTGGCGCTTAAATTTACAGTCCGGCAAATCGGTAACATGCTTTCGGACTTTATTGTAGAACCTAACACTATTACCTAAAAAACGATTACTGGTTTTGCTAAGTCTGAAACATGGTACGACCAGTTTATTACAGTTTCTAGTATTTCGAATATGCCGTGTCTTTTACTAAATTCAGTTTTTCAAAGTTTTTCCGGACATACATTAAATTATCAAGAATGTATTGGGAGGGCAGAGTTAAGATACCGAATTCCTGGAATTTCGTTTTTAATGATTCGCGAGGTAACTCTGGTAACAAATAGGACTTCTTTTAATAAGCGAAGTTTGTCTCTAGATTTTATCCACTTTTTCTTCAGTAACTGATGGTCAATCACTGTGGATGGTAAGGATGGCAACAGAATACATAATATCTTGAGAGATGATGTAAATTAACTATGAGGTAATTTTCTATTAACCGACTTGAAATCTAACATCTAGCTTTTCCTAGTGTCTTTGCTCGTATTAATGTAGATTTGACCTATCCCACGGGAATAATATTTTTCTGGGTAGAAGGTACCATATGTCCTTTTCTGTACATCTAACGTCTATGCAAAATGTCATAATGATCGGTTGACTAGTAAAACGTAACAAACAAACCGACTATCGCATTTATAATATTAGTTAGGATTAAAATCATTATTGTTAATATGTATTACTTTTAGAGCAATGAGCTGAACGTGCTAAATCATGAAATGATTAACAAATGGATTTTTTTTTTGTCATAGGAGGCAAACGAACAGGTGGGTCACCTGATATTATGTGATCATCATCATAGACACTAACAACATCAGGGGAGTCGTAAGTGCGTTTCCTGCCTGTGTTTGGGGGATAGAGAAGGAGGGGGATAGGGGAGGGCAGGGGAGGTGGGCCTCCGGCGCTGTCACTGCCCGAACGAAACGCAACAATGCAAGCACTGTTACTTCACGTAGTAACTGATGGTCAATCACTGTGGATGGTAAGGATGGCAACAGAATACATAATATCTGGAGAGATGATGTAAATTAATTATGAGATATCACAATAATTATATTAAAATAAAATATCATTATAATGTTTTTTTTTTATGTCATAGGTGGCAAACGAGCAGGTGGGTCACCTGGTGTTAAGTGATCACCACCGTCCATGGACAGTAACAACAGCAGAGGAACCCAAAATGCGTTGCCAGCCTTTGTGGGGAAGGGTTAGAGGAGGGAGAGGAGAGCGGAGGAGAGGTGGGCCTCCAGCGCTCTCACTGACCGAACGAAACGCAACAATGCAAGCACTGTTATTTCACGTCGGTTTTCTATGAGAGGGTGGCACTACCCCGGACGAGCCGACCCATTTATGCTGAAACCAGTAATAGCTTCAGCGTGGTTCTACCACCATCAAACCACAATGTACTACGTTTCAAAATCACAAGCACTCTTCAATACGTCTATTTAATATTAAGGTATATATATATTTATATAATTATGGACAATGAAGAATTCATTGCAAAGTTTCAGGACGAAATCGTTTCAATTAACTTTTGTCAAACCTCCCTTTAATAACCAAACAATGTGTATTCGAAGTTATTGTATTTTAATACGAGACGGTACAATCTCAGTTTCGAATTCGAGCTTAATTATTTAATCCCGGGATAATTAATTAGACAAAGGTTGGTGGAGTCTGTCTAGGCAAGCCTCCCATTGTTGTTGGGATAACAGAGAAAAATTCGCAATGCCTCCGGCTCGGGACTTTCAATTCATTGTTCATCCTTCCGCCTCACTCCCATTTACTCAATTTCTTTCATCGCGTGACTGATGGGTTTGTTATATTTGAGAAATTTCGTTGGCCCCTATAAACTGTTTATTAAACGGGCATGTCTAATCGAAGCGGGAACTCCTCCGTCGATGTCTTTTTGATTGAGGCCTAAAGTGTAGATTTGTAAGTATTTAGCCCACGGGGTAGGGATGGCCCTGCGTTCCCATGACTGTTTGGGGTGTTACGCTATTTTAGTGCGTTGTCGTCGGATAATTTACGAGCATGCAATGCACACAAGCCCTGCTTTTAGGGTGATGGTTCAGAATAACGTTTTTTCGTAGATTTATGTATATTGTTAGGATGATACGTTGCATTGCACACTGTATTTGTTTCCCTGTTGACATGATTTATATGGAATAGTGAGTTTAGCTCTATTTTGGACATGACTTCTCGGTTTGACATTCCCGGCGTGATTAGTTTGCTTTTTGAGGCTTATGTATTCCTGGGCATTACAAAGAAAAAAAAACCAAAAGCATCTTCGGTTTTAGGTAATGTCAACCAAAAATAACCTTCCAGATTTTTATTAAAGCATTTCCTGTGGCCATATGTACCAAGCGAGAGATCTTCATTAGTTAATTATTTTGTAAGTATTTGTGTCATCAAATAGAAATTTACGAATATAAACAGTACATATGCATTTTATTCAGATTTAAAACTTAGAAAAATAATAAACTCGAGTACTCGAGAGGTAACCGCTTGTATTTCATAAATTATACTATCTTGATGATATACAGGAAATTAATTCAAATTACAGTCTTTAGCTATCTAAGTCGTAATACGCTTGAGGCAGTAAACAACATGCGTTCAATAATAAAGCATTAGATTAATTTATTTCAAGTTATATCTAAGACGATGTAAACTTAATTCCACATTATTAATATATACATTTGAGAAATGTTTCCATTAATATTATTTACAACATCATTTATAGCTACATTCAGTGTGGTATAAAAATAGATATCTGCATATAGTATTCATAGGTACACCATACCAGTGGTTGTCTAGTGGTCAAAATTCGACCATTATATATATATTTTAATTTCATTATTGACGAATAAAAGTGAAATTTTTCCAAATTAAAATATAGAAAATACTCACGCCAGTCAATATCTGCTAAATTAAGAAAAGATAAAGAAACACACGAGGAAGACTGTTTTGTCCCTGCACTTCCATACATAATTACATAGTAGTAGTGGGCGCCCAGAGGTCGACATTCGACCATAGTTCATTGATTTTTTTAAATGTTATAATATCATTGTAGAATGAAAAAGGGTAATTGGAACGTAAGAGTAAAATAATACATACAGTCGAGCATAGCAACCTCCTTCACAACCTTTTTTGAAGTCCTTTATTGACAGATGTCAGAATGTCTTTTTTATTTACATGTGTATATATGTTGTGTAAAATTGAAGCAGTAGTGTGAGTAATGCATATTTTAATTAATTTAATGTACTTCTAATGCATTTTATATAAAATAAATAGCTTTCTGCACTTCTCCTCCATATAAACTTTAACTATGCCAAGTTTCACGTTCATCCGTTCGCCCAATTCCGTTAAAAAGGGATACAAAGATTAGGCTTCACGTATTAATATATAGATATAAAACAAAGTCCTCTGTCACGTCTATGTGTCTGTCTGCCTGTTCAACTTAAAAATTACTGAACGGTTTTTCAGAAGTAAATAAAGTAGTTCTTGAGGAAGATTTAGGCATATAATTTGTCAATGTTTTTTTTTAATGTCACGGCGAGATAACCTCCGCCGGGCCCGCTAGTATAGATATAATTCAATCATACACTACACTACTTACACTAAGCACGTCAAGTTTTCTTAAATTACTAAATGAGTGATAAAATATTACTCATTATGAATTTACCTATCTGACAAAGTAAATTTCTATTAAAAACACTTTCCGCACGAAGAATCAAAAGTATGCCTGTAAAACACACAATTAACCAACACATCGTATAACCAGATTTAAAATAATAATCTATGGATCACATAGAACTTGTGTAGGATTCGAACCGCAAACAACTAAATTCAGGACGTTTGCGACGACAAGATGACCGCGTAAGATGCTAATACTATCTATAAAAAAATCAGAATTTACGAAGAGTTCCGTTCAAAACTTTGGAAAAGATTAGTTAAAAAAACAAGTATTAACGATTAATTGAATAGAATGAAACAAAATGATTAATTTATTATATTAAATCAAAAAATAAGATTCTAAAGAAGGTATATAACTACCTACAGTAAAGTATTTTGTTAAAAGAAAATAAGATATATTTATTTTCAAATTATAGATATCATACGCCAATAAAACTTGAGAATTTTCGTTATTAAAATAAAATAGAAGAAATTAGGAGGAGTTGTGTAATACTTTCCTATTTTATGTTAATGAATAAGAAACAATTAAGGAAACGTTCTAAGCAAAGAATGTGATATTTGTAACAAGGGAATATTACGCTTGAGCTCTTAGACCAATTTGTACTGAAATTATTTGACAAGTTTGTTCATTCTTTAGATTGTTTCCCGATTTAGATTTCAAAGGGTATGTTGTGACGCGACTACATCGGTTCGATCTGAGACAGTGTCGAACTATATTATAGCCCCAGTAATCAAACAGACATTCCAGATTGACCAATTTTAAATATTACTTTTTATGTTGTAATCTTTGACAGATTTAAAATCATTATTGATTTAGATTAAATAATAAAGATTTTTTTTATTTTATTATTATTTTCTGTTATTCGGTGAAGGAGAACATCATGAGAAAACATAAATCTTTAGTAAATATTTTCATAAGATTTTCACTAACACGTCGTGGGTTGATGAGATCTCAATATTTTCATCCTTACCCAATAGTACATTTAAAAATGTCATTATGTGCATATACATATTATTACCACATGGTGCCCCACTCACATAGTCGGGTGTACTTTTTTTAGAAATAAATGTATCCTTATATCCTCCTCGTGACCGCCAGCTATCATTGTCAACTTTCATCAATCATTACCAACTTTCATTGCAATAGAATTAGAGGTTTAGACGTATAAAGAAGGGTAGAAAGCCAACACGTGCCGTGACAAAACCGTACAGCGTAGTACCGCGCTGACATAGGTTTTACCTGTTCGACCCTTCTCGGTAATACTCAGTTTTCGTCATGCGGTCAAGTTCTCCTTGGCTCCCGATACTCTACGCCGCACCACACGCCCTGCCTTCATTATTGAGTAGTCCTTTTTAGCATAGTTTCAGACCTACATTTTATGACATAGTGTATATTTCATACGGTATAACCTTACAATGCAAATAAGCTACAAAATGCAAAAACAGTTTTTCAAATCTGGTAGATAGTTCCTCAGATTAGCTTGTTTCAGCAAATAAAAATAAACAAATTGTAAAATTTTATAATATTAGCGTTATATCAAATTGTCAGAAAAATTATTTAAATATTAATATAAATGTACGTAAGTAAAGGATTTACTATGTAACTATTATTAAATTATTCTACATATATTAAAATTGTTGTTGTGTTAATGACCTACATTTTATGACAGTGTATATTTCATACGGTACAACCTTACAATACAAAAAAGCTACAAAATGCAAAAACAGTTTTTTAAATCTGGTAGATAGTTCCCCAGATTAGCTTGTTTCATCAAATAAAAATAAACAAATTGTAAAATTTTATAATATTAGCGTTATATCAAATTGTCAGAAAAATTATTTAAATATTAATATAAATGTACGTAAGTAAAGGATTTACTATGTAACTATTATTAAATTATTCTACATATATTAAAATTGTTGTTGTGTTAAAAATCACATAAATCACGGTAGATACTTACGATATCACAAAATTCAATATCTTTTATGGCATCGCGCAATGTCACGGAAAAAGTAATGAGGTGTAAGCGGCACGCATCTGCCGGTTTTATGTTCGATAATGACGCTATTTGTTGCAGCATTCAGCGTACTCGTTCCTCTTGAAATATGTGCTCTTATTAATTACGTTAGAGATAATTATTTTTATATCTATGTAATATAATTAATTTGAATACATTTAAGGTTAATCGCTAATAATGTTGAAAAGGTAATCACGTGGCCTACTCTGAACGTAAACGAAAACTTTTTTAAAGTGAAAAATTCTTTCGGTCGCGAAATAAATATCGTTACGTATTAAATTAAATTATTTTTCGTTTTGTGTGCATTTGTTTGTATGCGTAAGTATATAAGTGTCTGTCTGCGTGTAGTAATATATCACATGTATAGTTAAGTATTCATACTACGGGACTATGTACATGACTATGGACATAGTTTATGAACATATAGACAATAATTTACATTAACAATAATTATATATAAGCCAAAGAAGTTTCACTTCTTCCGTGTGTACACACATTGATGCACGAACAGTTTTTTTTTGTACACCTACACATTTTATGCTTAAGCTTGGTTAGTAATAACGATTTTTTAATAATATTAGGTGCCCTCATATACACCCTAAGAATGGCCTCGTGAATACTAATTTCGGTCGGGAAAAAAATATCGTTACGCATTAAATTACGTTATTGTTCGTTTTGTGTCCATTTGTTTGTATGTGTGTAAATGTATACTTAAGTATTCATACTATGGGACTTTGTATAGTACCATAGTTTATGAGAACATAGACAATAATTTAAATAAACAATAATTACATATAAGCCAAAGAAGTTTCTCTATTTCGCGTGTACCCTTTGCCCTGCACGAACTATTTTTTTTGTACACCTATAGATTTGCAATTAAAAAAAATATATATACGATTAGTTATTAAAATTTATTTCAAATATATATAATAAACTATTTTATGTACGTTTACTAATCCATACGTATAAGTGTATTTATTTTAGGCATGCACATTTTATGCTTGTGTTTGGTGGGTAATAAGGATTTTTTAATAACATTGTACGCTCTCATATACGCCCTAAGAATGGCCTCGTGAATACTAGTTACGTTCAAAATACGAACTCAAGAGATACGTTATAGATGAAGGATAAGCTTAACATAAACTCCGTAACTCATGAATGAATTACTTCAGTCGATCAATATTTTAACGCACAAAACATGATTTTTAAACGTCGTGTCTATATTTAGCTATATCTGTGTACATCCCTCCGGGAATAGAATAGTAAGTTGAGTATATAAATTAGCTGTCAGACCGCTAATCGTTCAGACAGGCCGCGATGAAACTTTAGAGGCCATCAGCGGTAGTTTAAAAGGCCAACGTGTGTTCATACAGAAATAGATACACAATAACGTTAGTTATTTATTTTGTTATCCTTTTAGCGAAAGCCCCCGAGAGTATGCTCGTTACTTTTAATGAACATTGCACGCAATGTTTACTTAAGATTTCCTACCGTTCATTGATTATTCTACTAAGCCAGATCGATTGGGGGTATTAATGAAGTAAATTC
This sequence comes from Antheraea pernyi, assembly GCA_015888305.1. Taxonomy (NCBI): domain Eukaryota; kingdom Metazoa; phylum Arthropoda; class Insecta; order Lepidoptera; family Saturniidae; genus Antheraea; species Antheraea pernyi. The sequence continues at coordinate 14,907 of MU159714.1, forward strand.
TATCTTAATAGGAACACGGTTTATTTTTGAACGTTTCAATTATAAATTAGAAATGGCATCTTCTTTCATCCTAAAACAAAATACTTTATTGTGTATATAGTACTTGTTGCTTATGCAAAACTTTATCATCTTTACACAAATGTGGTACCGAACGCATCGCGGTTGTATAACTTTTAAATGCGGGGTGGTAGGGTTTTACAGTCTGACTGGGTCGCAACGGGTCGCTGGGAAAAAGCCCGTCATAGTGATTCGCTTCTGGGGTTAGCGTTTTGGGATCAGCCTGTGCATATCCAGCTTTTTGCAGGTTGGCATGACAGCGGCGACTGACGATGGATAGTGTGTGACTCGGTGGTCGCCATTGTTTTTGGATTGTACTGTGCTTACCATCAGGCATAGTGCAGTCACTTTGCCGAGATACAATTTAAAAAAAATCTGAATTATCGTTATCGCGATGAAATTCTGGCAAAGTTTGCATCAGCAATTAATTTCGAAAAGTCAGCGGAAACTTCCCGCGATTTAGACGATGTCCCCTCGTTCCAGATTCACACGGTTCGGGTGAAAAATTAAGGTCCGTGGGAGAGAGTACAATAGCGTACAATTACGTTTGGCGAACGTAATGAGCGCGCCAATGAGATAGCAATAAAATTTCGCCACACAATACGGCCATAATTAGAATTAACTGTCTCATTCCCGCCCACATCTGATGGCAATCTCTTTATTTTGCCTATTACAATCAATTCACATTACCAAATATACATGTTTATTCTAAAGGATTTCATCCCTTAAAGGTAATTTTTTGATGACTACGTAAGACTACAGACTACGTTAACTGTTTCTAAAAATTCATATATATTACGCATATTCAGATTTTCAGTGATTACTTAATATGTATTTATGTGATATAATTTTTTTTTTTATGTTATAGGTGGCAAACGAATAGGTGGGTCACCTGCTGTTAAGTGATCACCACCATCCATACACACTAACAACCCCAGAGGAGTCGCAAGTGCGTTGCCATCTTTCGGAGGGAAGGGTTAGGGGAGGGAAAGGGAGAGGAGAGAGGAGAGGGGAGGGGAGATGGGTCTCCGGCGCTCTCACTGACCGAACGAAACGCAACAATGCAAGCACTGTTACTTCACGTCAGTTTTCTAATGAGAGGGTGGTACTACCCCGGGCGAGCCGACCCATTCATGCTGAAACCAATAATAGTTTCAGCGTGGCTCTACCACCATTGACCAAATTACCAAATGAGTGAGAAAAAGTCATAAGGACTGCCGACAGAAGTGAAAAATCAAAACAATGGAATAACTGTGTTCTCTTTTGAATTTTTCAATTACATTATATTCTGAATTATTTAAATTTCATAATTTGTATACCCATTGAAATTATTAACATTAGTGTGGTTTTCATATCTCGGAGCAATAATTATATACATCTTTATAAAGTGTATTAATGAAACGTATGGTGAGCTGCAAATTATCAATATTACATGTACACGGGCCCCTGTACTACGCGTCACTGGTCTGACGCAATCCACGCAAGCGCAATACGGCCGGTCATGCTTACGTAGCATGTCATGACGCGAAATTAATTTTTTTTTCTCCTGTCAAAACTACCACTTAATGCGCCTAAAAAAGGTTTCACTTAAAACATATTTTCATTTATGCTTTTATGTACATATAACGTATATTACCTACACATTTACAATACACTTATTATATATTAAATTTAAAAATTACCTATATTTTGTATCATGTAAATAAAAATAGACAGATTGAAAATGTAAATTAAATCACTAAAGTATCAAACGTAAAAGTAGACCACCTCGGAATGAGAAAAAATAGTAAAAAATGCCATAAAACGCTTAAGATGTGTTTAGAACCATCTGTTGTTGTTTCTGAATACCTCTATCCGATATCTGAAGAGTTTTTCTTAGGATCAATTAAATCAACAAAGTTTCGTTTAGAACGTTTGTTATTAAAATTCACGAATAGATATTTAGTAATAGTGTTGTTACAATTTCAAATTGAGGAATCATTTTAAATATTTTCAGATAGCAGTTTACGTATGATATATGTGTAATATGTATAATAAAATAGTATGTTATATATAACATATATGCTAAAATTGTTAAGTGTTCATTTTCTTATCGTTTAGAGTACATATCCCGTGACCATAACTTACATTTTTATACGCCTACCATGTTATAGTTTATTCCAAACCAAAATCTACAACGGCTTAACGAGTACAGTTTCAATAATTGTTTATTAATATATAGCGGCGTATTATAACATTCTTAATTATGATATATATCGATTACAGTTTAATGATTCATTTATCGATACCGATGTAGTGTAACTTGCATTCGTTCCTTTGGTTTCAGAGATATGAATAGTGAATACGAAATTAATTTGATAGATGCAATGAAAGCATACCTATATATAATGATTTAAACTAAAAACCTTATTACTTTATATAGTATCAATAATTTACAGTTAGTATATTCAGAATAATAATTAAGATAAAAATGATAATAACTATCATGTAATTTGAATGTAATACGGCAGGTATTTCATAATGGTCATATTGCATTTACAGTCCTCGTCAATCCTTTTCACCGTTCTGAATATGCACGTAAGTTCTGGCTTACGCGTAATATAGTCAAGTGATTAATACAAAACAAAGTTAAAATATTATTAGGGGTCTAAAATCGGTACTTATTTATCCTTAAGTTGTCCATACATATAATATAATACGCATTTATACCTAATTAGTCCGGTGAAGCTGTGAAGACCCTGCCGGGTCAATAGCGTAGTCAGTTCGAGAAAAAAAGCATTTATACCTAAATTTATTTTCTGTGCAATTATACTCCGAGCGACCAAAACCTTTGGCAAGAACTATATTACACGTGTGACGTCCATCAGTATATATGGAACTACAGTGTAATTCCGGAACCAGACTAGGCCCCCCTCGGCAACGGCTCAAGCCTAGGTCCGTTCCCACGGCGTGGAGCCCTTGAGTACGCTGCTCGCGCGATACAGTGACACAAAATCTTACATCACTGCGACAACATTACACATATCACCTCCACACACGTGCACACATACACGCTTACACATGCAGGTGGAAGAGTTTTATTTTTTCCCCTTATCAAACTGAAATAGTTTAGAATATTATCCGATACGAAATATATATAAAGGTTGTTGAGGCGTATCCATAAGGGATTTCCCCACGATAAAAAAAAAAAAAGATAGGTCGCGAATTGCATGAATCAGGCAACAATCTAAGCCGGTGGGCCGCGCACCCTTGAGCTATTTGTCAAACTAAAATCGCCTGAGTGCCTTAGGCGCTCGCCTTAGTAGTCCGGTGAAGCAGTTAAGACCTTGCTAGGTCAATAGCGTAGTCAGTTATAAAAAAAAGAAAAAAAGTGATTCTGGATCTTCAATTTTAGTGTCGATAGTCTTTGTTTTATATAATCATTATAACATCGTTTGCGACAATCACTTATAACATTTGTTTCATGTAAAAATAAAATCCATTATTAAGTAACAGCATACTAATAGACATGCAAAAGTCGAAGGGCAAAATTAAAATTTCTTTAAATATCAAACTTTCTTTGGCATGTATTGTGTATTTGATAGCTTCAAGTTCCTTAAAATGGGTCAATCCAACAATATAGCAATCTGGCCGCACTATATTCGAACAACCCTTTATTTTGAGGATTTGGTCGGAATTAAGAGAGAAACAACAGGAACAGACCAACCATTGTATACTGTTTCGGGGAACAATGAACTATTGTGTTCGGGAACCTAGGCTCTTAGATGCTTTCTCTCCGTGAATATGATTCATAAGTAGTAAACAAACAACATACAATAACATTATGGTATTGTTTTAGTAACAATCGTGAAGGGAAACACTGTGAGGAAACCAAACCCGTGGATGAAGTATGTTAATGTGTTAAGTATTAGAGCTAAGAAATTCAATTATTTTTAATAGTATGGGGAATCTTTTATTACCGGTATCCCGTTTACAATTTGTTTATTTAACTAGCTGGTACCAGCGACTTGGTTTTCAATGAGAATGGTTTTATTATTTTACGAGAACTATGGGCTTTGTCCGGTTTAGTTTTGCGCTGTTTACTATTTCTTTTAATTGACATTTTCCTTTACTATTTTAACCCCTGTAAAACTATATTACCTATTCTTAGCCACCTCTGATACAATTTATAATTACTGCTTAGTTATTATGCAAAAGCACAAGGATACACATTTAGATCAGGGGTTCTTAAACTTTAAAGAGAACGGAACACCAAGCAAATACCATTTATTTTATGGAACCCCGTATCAAATGATTACAAATCAACACTGAAATTTATATAAGAACATTTTTTTTAAATGAAATGTGTAATATAATTGAAAAACATAATGCGCGCAATGTATCTGACTACATGCGCTGCTGGGCCATACATATTCCGGGCTGAATGCTTGCTAACTACTTACCTATTTACATAAAAGTATTGAGTCCTTCTCATAACATATTTTGCACTATTTCAAAGTAATATTTGTAACCGTGGTATTATTTAGTAGCAAATGATAAATAATTTTGGACGAACCCTGATGACTATTCTACGGAACGCCTAGGTCCCGTGGAACCCAGATTGGGAATCCCTGTTTTTTTTTATTGTAGCACAGCATAGTAGTGACTGCATTGTGCCTGTATTTGTCAAACTAAAATCGCCTGAGTGCCTTAGGCGCTCGCCTTAGTAGTCCGGTGAAGCTGTTAAGACCTTGCTAGGTCAATAGCGTAGTCAGTGCGAAAAAAAAAGAAACAAAAGTGATTCAGGGTCTTCAATTTTAGTGTCGACAGTCTTTGTAAAACAAATGTATAATCATTATAACATCGTTTGCGACAACCATTTATAACATTTGTGTCATGTAAAAATAAAATCCATTATTAAGTAACAGCATACTAATAGACATGCAATAGTCGAAGGGCAAAATTAAAATTTCTTTAAATATCAAACTTTCTTTGGCATGTATTGTGTATTTGATAGAGCCTTCAAGTTCCTTAAAATGGGTCAATCCAACAATATAGCAATCTGGCCGCACTACATTCGAACAACCCTTTATTTTGAGGATTTGGTCAGAATTAAGAGAGAAACAACAGGAACAGAACAACCATTGTATACTGTTTCGGGGAACAATGAACTATTGTGTTCGGGAACCTAGGCTCTTAGATGCTTTCTCTCCGTGAATATGATTCATAAGTAGTAAACAAACAACATACAATAACATTATGGTATTGTTTTAGTAACAATCGTGAAGGGAAACACTGTGAGGAAACCAAACCCGTGGATGAAGTATGTTAATGTGTTAAGTATTAGAGCTAAGAAATTCAATTATTTTTAATAGTATGGGAAATCTTTTATTACCGGTATCCCGTTTACAATTTGTTTATTTAACTAGCTGGTACCAGCGACTTGGTTTACAATGACATTCTCATTTTATTTCATATTCATATTTCACAAGTTTTATTATTTTACGAGAACTATGGGCTTTGTCCGGTTTAGTTTTGCGCTGTTTACTATTTCTTTTAATTGACATTTTCCTTTACTATTTTAACCCCTGTAAAACTATATTACCTATTCTTAGCCACCTCTGATACAATTTATAATTACTGCTTAGTTATTATGCAAAAGCACAAGGATACACATTTAGATCAGGGGTTCCTAAACTTTAAAGATAACGGAACACCAACCAAATACCATTTATTTTATGGAACCCCGTATCAAATGATTACAAATCAACACTGAAATGTATAATATGAATAATAATAATATGAAATGTTCTTAACATTTTTTTATATGAAATGTGTAATATAATTGAAACACATTATGCGCGCATTGTCTCTGACTACGTGCGCTGCTGGGCCATACATAGTCCGGGCTGAATGCTCACTAACTACCTACCTATTTACATAAAAGTAATGAGTCCTTCTCATAACATATTTTGCACTATTTCAAAGTAATATTTGTAACCGTGGTATTATTTAATAGCAAATAATAAATAATTTTGGACGAACCCTGATGACTATTCTACGGAACGCCTAGGTCCCGTGGAACCCAGATTGGGAATCCCTGTTTTTTTTTATTGTAGCACAGCATAGTAGTGACTGCATTGTGCCTGATGGTGAGCACAATACAACCCAAAAACAATTGACGACTACCGAGAGCGTTGTCTCTCTCCGGACGCCGCTGTCATGCCGTTCTGCGTGAGCGAACAACCTCCATCCGTATCCAGAGGTGACCAGTTTTAATCATGTCACCGGTACCCGAACCACGGCGAAAATCATTCACTACTGGATATGCATGAGCTGATCCCGAAACGCGACGCGCAGAACGAATCACTATACGGGCTTTTTCGCTACATGCATGGTGGTCGCGACCCAGTCGGGCTTTCAAACCCTACCACCCCGCGTGCTGGTTTAGATAATACACTGTAAAGTTGTCTGTTTGGTATAAAATTCTATATCTATCTGTAAGCAGTTTTTAATAATTCATAATTTAAAAAGTAGTCATTGAACTCGATGCAATATTCTTATACGTTGCTATGGTTGTTAAGTGGACGAAAGAGCGATAAATAAAAAAAATAGCTGCCAAAGTAAATAATAACACAATGTAATTCAAATTACATAGAAATAACTATGCGATTTTCTATTACATTTATTCTTGGAGTCCAGTACAGCTCACGCCTCATACAAATATTTACAGTGAAGAGAATTTTTGTTAAATTTGACGCGGACTAAGTCGCGGGTAACAGCTAGTATATATGTATTTATTTTATTATAATATTGTATACATGTATATATTTATTTATCCACGGTCCATAAACAACAAAATGGAATCCAAACCGAAATCGTAAAACATTCGTTGTGAAATCGGAGCTTTTGATATTAACATAATGTATCACATTCTGAATCGTGTCGTACTGAGAGATTAATAATATTATGTTATACTAGTTTTTGCCCGTGGGTTTTCTCGTATTAATGTAGAATTGAAGTATACGTCAGGAACAGTAGTAGCTTGATTCTGAACTAGTAGTGCCCGCGATGCCGTCCGCGTGATACCTGACGTACAAAACAATGACTAATAAAGTGAACTGAATGTATAAATATGAATAATAATAATATGAAATGTTCTTAACATTTTTTTATATGAAATGTGTAATATAATTGAAACACATTATGCGCGCATTGTCTCTGACTACGTGCGCTGCTGGGCCATACATAGTCCGGGCTGAATGCTCACTAACTACCTACCTATTTACATAAAAGTAATGAGTCCTTCTCATAACATATTTTGCACTATTTCAAAGTAATATTTGTAACCGTGGTATTATTTAATAGCAAATAATAAATAATTTTGGACGAACCCTGACGACTATTCTACGGAACGCCTAGGTCTCGTGGAACACAGTTTGAGAATCCCTGTTTTTCTTATTGTAGCACAGCAAAGTGACTGTGCCTGATGGTGAGCACAGTACAATCCAAAAACAATGACGACTACCGAGAGCGTTATCCCTCGCTGGACGCCGCTGTCATGCCGTCCTGCGTGAGCGAACAACCTCCGTCCGTGTCCAGAGATGACTAATGTTAATCATGTCACCGGTACCCGAGACACTGCGAAATTCATTCACTATTGGATACGCATGAGTTGATCCCGAAACGCGACGCGCAGAACGAATCACTATTAAGGGCTGTTTCGCTACATGCATGGTGGTCGCGACCCAGTCGGGCTTTAAAACCCTACCACCCCGCGTGCTGGTTTAGATAATACACTGTAAAGTTGTCTGTTTGTTAGTAAAAGTGTTATCAAAATCAGCTTCGCTATTTCGGCGATTATCCCAAAGAAACGTTTGACATTTGACATTTTCGCTAATTATATCTTATAAATAATAATTATACCAACCGACTGTTCACAGTTCCTACAAAGGTTTGCCTTTAATACCAGTATCGTGTATTCATGTATAGTGTATTGGTCACTAACTGTTCTTTAATAAACGAATAAATACCAAGACATTCGTTTTTCAAATTCAAATGACAACAAATTTAATTGGACATCGCAGAACGTACTTTGAAATAAATGTAATGATTTATATACATATATAATTATACTTTTATTGATATCATGAAAGTATGACTTTAATGTGGGAAAATAAACAATAAAATGCAAATGATTGTAATTAGCCGTACCATAAATACTACAGCTTCGATTCGGCCGGTCCATAAACAACAAAATGGAATCCAAACCGAAATCGTAAAACATTCGTTGTGAAATCGGAGCTTTTGATATTAACATAATGTATCACATTCTGAATCGTGTCGTACTGAGAGATTAACAATATTATGTTATACTAGCTTTTGCCCGTGGGTTTTCTCGTATTAATGTAGAATTGAAGTATACGTCAGGAACAGTAGTAGCTTGATTCTGAACTAGTAGTGCCCGCGATGCCGTCCGCGTGATACCTGACGTACAAAACAATGACTAATAAAGTGAACTGAATGTATAAACTAATTACTACCTACTTTCCTCTCGTACGTAAGTCGTATCGTGATTAATATTACAATAACTTTTGATAGCTTTAACCTATTTTAATGAAACAAAGACTAAACGTTACTCGAATATGCTTTGTGATTTTATTGAAATAGTTTTATCATAACATATTTTGCACTATTTCAAAGTAATATTTGTAACCGTGGTATTATTTAATAGCAAATAATAAATAATTTTGGACGAACCCTGACGACTATTCTACGGAACGCCTAGGTCTCGTGGAACACAGTTTGAGAATCCCTGTTTTTCTTATTGTAGCACAGCAAAGTGACTGTGCCTGATGGTGAGCACAGTACAATCCAAAAACAATGACGACTACCGAGAGCGTTATCCCTCGCTGGACGCCGCTGTCATGCCGTCCTGCGTGAGCGAACAACCTCCGTCCGTGTCCAGAGATGACTAATGTTAATCATGTCACCGGTACCCGAGACACTGCGAAATTCATTCACTATTGGATACGCATGAGTTGATCCCGAAACGCGACGCGCAGAACGAATCACTATTAAGGGCTGTTTCGCTACATGCATGGTGGTCGCGACCCAGTCGGGCTTTAAAACCCTACCACCCCGCGTGCTGGTTTAGATAATACACTGTAAAGTTGTCTGTTTGTTAGTAAAAGTGTTATCAAAATCAGCTTCGCTATTTCGGCGATTATCCCAAAGAAACGTTTGACATTTGACATTTTCGCTAATTATATCTTATAAATAATAATTATACCAACCGACTGTTCACAGTTCCTACAAAGGTTTGCCTTTAATACCAGTATCGTGTATTCATGTATAGTGTATTGGTCACTAACTGTTCTTTAATAAACGAATAAATACCAAGACATTCGTTTTTCAAATTCAAATGACAACAAATTTAATTGGACATCGCAGAACGTACTTTGAAATAAATGTAATGATTTATATACATATATAATTATACTTTTATTGATATCATGAAAGTATGACTTTAATGTGGGAAAATAAACAATAAAATGCAAATGATTGTAATTAGCCGTACCATAAATACTACAGCTTCGATTCGGCCGGTCCATAAACAACAAAATGGAATCCAAACCGAAATCGTAAAACATTCGTTGTGAAATCGGAGCTTTTGATATTAACATAATGTATCACATTCTGAATCGTGTCGTACTGAGAGATTAATTAATATGAAATGTTCTTAACATTTTTTTATATGAAATGTGTAATATAATTGAAACACATTATGCGCGCATTGTCTCTGACTACGTGCGCTGCTGGGCCATACATAGTCCGGGCTGAATGCTCACTAACTACCTACCTATTTACATAAAAGTAATGAGTCCTTCTCATAACATATTTTGCACTATTTCAAAGTAATATTTGTAACCGTGGTATTATTTAATAGCAAATAATAAATAATTTTGGACGAACCCTGACGACTATTCTACGGAACGCCTAGGTCTCGTGGAACACAGTTTGAGAATCCCTGTTTTTCTTATTGTAGCACAGCAAAGTGACTGTGCCTGATGGTGAGCACAGTACAATCCAAAAACAATGACGACTACCGAGAGCGTTATCCCTCGCTGGACGCCGCTGTCATGCCGTCCTGCGTGAGCGAACAACCTCCGTCCGTGTCCAGAGATGACTAATGTTAATCATGTCACCGGTACCCGAGACACTGCGAAATTCATTCACTATTGGATACGCATGAGTTGATCCCGAAACGCGACGCGCAGAACGAATCACTATTAAGGGCTGTTTCGCTACATGCATGTTCGGGGACGATAAATGGATCTAGCTAGATTTCGTTCATAGAAAACTTTTTTATCTGAGTTTTCAGGAAATGAAAAAATATAGTTAGAATATAAAAGTAAATTTCGCTGTCGCTGTCAAAACAAAAATATTTCAAATAGAAATTGTCTTCTTCGAAAATCCGTCTAACCCCAGTTCGAATCCGAGTGAGACCAAAAGAGAAATATCTTATTTAATTATTTTTCTTGATATAACATGCTAATTTTGTGGTGCAAACTTAACAGTTTATTTTAAGTTAAAAACGCTTTTTAAAGAACCGAGCTAGGCTCGCTCGTCCAACTACTGTGTACTTATAGATTAAAGTACCATATGTCCTTTTGTAAACTCACTCACAGTAAACAAACTCACTTTTGTGTTTATAATATTAGTAAGGAACGTAAGAATTTAGTATCAAAATCCGTACTATTCAATTTACTTGCATAATTTCAGATCCAGTAGTAGTTTTTTCGGATCTATGACGTATTTAAATTAATATAGATAGAGTGAACAATCAACGCTACACTAAGTTAACTCTGTGTACTTCAGTCAAACGAGAAAAAGCGAAAAAAGGAGTCGGAACAAAATACAAGAGTTTGTTCATAAAATTTAAGGTTCGACATCTTGCGGCATTAATTATAGAATTCAAATTTTTTTCGGGTCGTAGCAAAAACTGACTAGGAGCAATAGCTAAATACTTTACAAATATCGTATGAATACCATGTAGTCCGGTGAAGCTGTTATAAGACCTTGTTAAGACAATTGAACTAGTAGTGCCCGCGATTCCGTCAGCGTGAAGCCTGACGTACAAAACAATGACTAATAATGTGATTTGAATGTATAAACTAATTACTACCTAGTTTCTCTCGTACGTAAGTCACATTTTCATTAATATTATAATAGCTTTTGATAGCCTTAACTGATTTTAATAAATCAAAGACTAAATGTTACTCGAATATGCTTTGTGATTTTATTGAAATAGTGTTATCATGAACGCAGTAATTTAGTAGTGATGCGTGTTCCAACAAACAAACGAACAGACAGGAGGTGTGAGTGGTGTCGAATAACATCTAAGAGTTGAGACATGCAAGCCAACCTCACCTGCACGTGGTGCACCATGCTGAACAACGAACGAGGCAATGGCGAAAGCGGGGTGGTAGGGTTTTACATACTGACTGGGTCGCAACCACCATGTATATAGCGAAAAAGCCCGTCATAGTGATTTGCTTCTGCGGGTTGCGTTTCGGGATCAGCCTGTGCATATCCAGCTTTTCGCAGGCCGGCATGACAGTGGAGATCGGCGATGGATAGTGTGTCACTCGGTGGTCGCCATTGTTTTTGGATTGTACTGTGCTTACTTACCATCAGGCTCAGAGCAGTCATTTTGCCGTGCCACAGTAAATTAAAAAAAAAGTAAAAAAAAAAGACATTTCTAAAAATTATTGAAATGTATTTTATTAGTTATTCCTAGACACTTGCTGCAATTTTTTTCACGAAAATCTATAAGTACAGTCACGTTATATTTACATTTTTACTATAGTTATAGATTAAAGTACCATATGTCCTTTTGTGTACCTCTCATAATGCGTATTGAAAATGTCATGATAATCAGTTCAGTAGTTAAGTTGTAATAGCATAACAAACGAACTCACCCTCGTGTTTATAATATTAGTAAGGAACGTAAGAATTTAATATCAAAATTCATACTATTCAATTTAATTACATAATTTAAGATCCAGTAATCGTTTTTTCGGATCTATGACGTATTTAAATTAACTAGTGGGCGCCCAGGGGTCGACATTCGACCATAGTTCATTGATTTTTTTAAAGTTTGAATATTATTAGGGTTTTTTGTCAAAGGGTATTAAGTTATAATATCATTGTAGAATGTAGAATGAAAAAGGGTAATTGGAACGTAAGAGTAAAATAATACATACAGTCGAGCATAGCAACCTCCTTCACAACCTTTTTTGAAGTCCATTATTGACAGATGTCAAAATGTCTTTTTTATTTACATGTGTGTATATGTTGTGTAAAATTGAAGCAGTAGTGTGAGTAATGCATATTTTAATTAATTTAATGTACTTCTAACGCATTTTATATAAAATAAATAGCTTTCTGCACTTCTCCTCCATATAAACTTTAACTATGCCAAATTTCACGTTCATCCGTTCGCCCAATCCCCTTAAAAAGGGATACAAAGTTTAGGCTTCACGTATTAATATATATGATATAGATACAGTGAACAATCAACGCTACACTAAGTTAAGTCTGTGTATATCACCCAAACGAGAAACAGCGAAAAAATGAGTGGGTACAAAATACGAGAGTTTGTTCATAAATTTAAGCTTCGACATCTTGCGGCATTTATTATAGAATTCAAATTTTTTTCGAGTCGTAGCAAAAACTGACTAGGAGCAATAGCTAAATACTTTACAAATATCGTATCCATACCATGTAGTCCGGTGAAGCTGTTAAGACCTTGTTAGGACAATAGCGTAATCAGTTCGAGAAAAAAAAAAGTATAAATACCACACTTTTTTGATTACATGAATACACACAGTATTAACATGACGCATATTCATAATCAAAAACAAAATATATTAAAAATCTTAATCAAACCCTAAAAAGATCTTATAACAAATAATTAAATTACTGTTACATAGTATATCCACTAAAAGTTTTAAGCCACTTGAAAACGTTATCAGCGTTTTTATTAAACCCATCCTATTAATCGTAGCTTATGGTAATTAGGATAATAAATACAGTTATTTGTTGGACTATTATCAGAAACACTGCTTCAGCGTAAAGCTATCAATCAACTCTTTGAAATTCAATCTGTACTTTTAGACCCTCCAATTAAGCATAATTTAAGATAAGCCTTTAATTTTTACGTCTCCGGTGGGCTTAAGGAAAATGTAAGCTGGTCATTAGGCATTTTTTATAACAACTTTTGTACCTTTTCTTTAAAGCACATCATATTTTTCGAACATAATCCATAATGCATGAGGTGCCGTGTAGCTCATAGCAATTACGTGTAATAAATCTTAAGTTAGATCAACAGCTGATGCCTAAATTAATTCTATAAAAAATATATTCTGTTTTAAAATTTTTGGTTGTCAGGTCGTAATATCTTCTTAAAATTGTATCCACTCGAAGCGAATAATTTTATGTGTACCCTTACATAAAATTTATACACGTGGAGTGTCAGGAATGGAATATTTGATTTTGCGTCGACGCGCCACTTCAGTGACCTAAAACAACGTTCTGTCTGGCTATTATCTTCGAAAATAAATGACCAATTAAACAATCTAATTCATTTCAGTCGAGTCCCAATCCTCGATGGGGTGGAAGCATAAATCAACATGCCGTTGAGTGGCGATAAACAATTTTGTAACTTCCAAACCAGGTGATAAAAAGTGTCCTCTTTTTGGGGCATCGTTTGGTGAAGAACCTTTGAAAGGGTGACATTTTTTAACTGTTACGGGCTTCTTAATTGTAACCGGCCACCCTTTACGGTTAAGCACGGTGGCATAACAAAAAATTGGGCCTAAATAAACGGCCCTAACAAGATGATTTCAAATGTTGGTCCTACAAAAAACGCTTTAGGTAGCCGTAACTGGTCGTGAAGTGTGATAAAGCGAAATTTTTGTCTAATTTTATGCGGCTTCGTCTTGACCAAATATTTTTAATGCTACATTAAGTGCTAGCTAATGGTATGTGTAAATAAAAGTGCTCAGTTGTGTTTAAAGTGCTACAGTGCAGCACCGATGCGGATAAGAGGGTCAATATTTTGATAGTGCGCGTGGTGCGCGGTCTCGCAGCCGGTAGAAACATGTGGTCAAACATTGTGCAATACCAATGTGGTTGTTTAATCTCCGTGGTTAACAACTCGGACAAAACAAATGTAACCGAGTTTTCGGCACGGTCGACTCGTCCGAGTCGCAAGGAGCGAACGTCTAAAATAGTCGCCCGGTATGAATCAGCCACTAACTCGAGAAATTCCTGCACATCAAAGGCACAAGTGGCGAAACCATTTTTTTTTCCTTTAAAATAATTAGCTAACAATGTTGTTACGTTTATTGATAGAATTTTTCCACAAACCTCTTTATTTTATAAACATTTTTAACATACATGTTAACAAAATTATAATAAGATTATTTATATGATCCAGAGAATAATATAAGTAATTCAAATTGTTTACCCATTTAATACAATTTGTGGATTAGGGATTTCTGTTTAAGGTTCTTCATTTAATTAAAACATACAGTATACTTCTAGCACTATAATAATTCTGTTTGTAATGCGTGTTTGGTTAGTTTTCTCCTTCAATTTTGAAAATATATCTCTAAGTAGCTATTTGTGTATTGCGTTTACTGCATTTCAGAGTCAGCCCTCCTCTAGGCGTTAGTGTGTTACCAGATTAGGCCACAGAATCTTTAATGTTACCTAAAATTGTACTGTAATGCTAAAACTTATAAAGTATTAAAATAAAGTTTGTGTAAATAAAAACAAGTCACTCAGATTCATATCTAAAAGTAAATAACTCGGTCTTGTTATTTGTTTCGTGACCTGACACGACTCTGTAACGTTGTTAATTTTTATAGCCGTAATTTGAAAGTTAAAAGAAGGTTAGCGATGTGGAAAATTTGACACTTAGCCTACGGGGAGGCGCGCCGCAGTACGGCCTCGTTTTCGATCTGGGGCTTTATTAATCACCGGCGAAATTTATAGCCGTCTGTTTATACAAAATCTATATGACAAACTCTATTGTATGGAGTAGGCATAAGTGGGTAGTCGCTATTGC
This sequence comes from Antheraea pernyi, assembly GCA_015888305.1. Classification (NCBI taxonomy): domain Eukaryota; kingdom Metazoa; phylum Arthropoda; class Insecta; order Lepidoptera; family Saturniidae; genus Antheraea; species Antheraea pernyi. The sequence continues at coordinate 30,082 of MU159714.1, forward strand.
AAATGATTAGTTTAAATAACATCATAAACATTCCACTCTTCTGGCAAATATTGATTTTTTCATACTATAATGAGTAATGACTTAGTAAATATAATGACACTTACCAAATATGGGACAACAAGTACATAAGAGCTGCGGTTGTTTAGTATATAAATACTGTGTTCCAACTAATATAAGTATTATTATATTTACCACACGGGTACTTGGTGCTAAAGGCAAATAAAATGAATATACAATCGTCCAATGTGTGAAATTTTTAGTACTTGGGATTCAGAATATAGTAACTAATATATACTCACGTGAAAGGTGGGACCTCCAATTCCAGCTACGCATCCAACTCTCGGACGAAATATTACACGAAATTATGGCGGATGTAAAAACCAGGGAACCGCTATTGGACTTTATGGAATATGTGTCGCAAATAGCAAAAAAAGAAATAAATAAAACCGTAGGAAATGGAATTGAGGAAATTTGCAGAAATAAGTGAAAGAAATGGACATACTAAAAACAGTAAATAAAGTCTCGCATAATGTCCGAGGGGATTTAATAAAAAAAATAATAACTCATAATATTGTTGCGGTGTTATTACAAAAAAAGTTAAATACGTATTGAACCCTGGCTATAAAAAGGTCTCATATTAAATGCACCGCGGTCGCTGAATGTTCGCCATCTTGCTCTTTTGTCTCGTTTTGGTTACGTTAGGTTAGACTTGTAAAAAAGGATAACGCGAACTTTTTTTTGTAACTTTTTTTTTTTTTTTTGCACGGTTGAAGTTTTAGATTAAAGAAAGTACATGCATCGGCTAAATTTAAATACATTAAGCTATTAGATTACACATAACCTTGGGACAAAGATAGATATCTTGTACGAAGTTACAAAACCCATGTTCATGTATGGTGGTAGAGCCGCGTTGAAACTATTACGGGCTTCAGCATGAATGGGTCGGCTCGTCCGGGGTAGTACCACCCTCTCATAGAAAACCGACGTGAAGTAACAGTGCTTGCATTGTTGCGTTTCGTTCGGTCAGAAATGTAACCGAGTTTTCGGCACGCTCGACTCGTCCGAGTCGCAAGGAGCGAACGTCTAAAATAGTCGCCCGGTATGAATCAGCCACTAACTCGAGAAATTCCTGCACATCAAAGGCATAACTTGCGAAACAATTTTTTTTTTCGTTTTGAAATTGAAATTAGCTAACAATGTTGTTACGTTTATTTATAGAATTTTTCCACAAACCTCTTTATTTTATAAACATTTTTAACATACATGTTAACAAAATTATAATAAGATTATTTATATGATCCAGAGAATAATATAAGTAATTCAAATTGTTTACCCATTTAATACAATTTGTGGATTAGGGATTTCTGTTTAAGGTTCTTCATTTAATTAAAACAGCACTATAATAATTCTGTTTGTAATGCGTGTTTGGTTAGTTTTCTCCTTCAATTTTGAAAATATATCTCTAAGTAGCTATTTGTGTATTGCGTTTACTGCATTTCAGAGTCAGCCCTCCTCTAGGCGTTAGTGTGTTACCAGATTAGGCCACAGAATCTTTAATGTTACCTAAAATTGTACTGTAATGCTAAAACTTATAAAGTATTAAAATAAAGTTTGTGTAAATAAAAACAAGTCACTCAGATTCATATCTAAAAGTAAATAACTCGGTCTTGTTATTTGTTTCGTGTTACGCTTGAGCGGCCTGCTTGTCAGACTAGTGACGCCTACTACGTCTATGTACAAAACAAAAACAGCTATTCTATTGTATTGAGTTTTCACTTCTATCGGGAGTCCTTATAGCCTTGTTTTTTTAACTTGACTATGACACTGCTCCGTACCACCGCACATATATTTGTTATTTTCTAAATATGTTTTGGTTCATGACTGTAAAGCGGATTTCTTTATTTTTGAAAACTGCACTCTGCACTGCACCTTCTATACTATAGACTTTATTTGAAACTTTTTGATGCAAAACTTCTTATGGAAGTGCTTTGAAATTCTGATCGGCAACCTTTTGTAAATAACTCGGTCTTGTTATTTGTTTCGTGACCTGACACGACTCTGTAACGTTGTTAATTTTTATAGCCGTAATTTGAAAGTTAAAAGAAGGTTAGCGATGTGGAAAATTTGACACTTAGCCTACGGGGAGGCGCGCCGCAGTACGGCCTCGTTTTCGATCTGGGGCTTTATTAATCACCGGCGAAATTTATAGCCGTCTGTTTATACAAAATCTATATGACAAACTCTATTGTATGGAGTAGGCATAAGTGGGTAGTCGCTATTGCAAATGATTAGTTTAAATAACATCATAAACATTCCACTCTTCTGGCAAATATTGATTTTTTCATACTATAATGAGTAATGACTTAGTAAATATAATGACACTTACCAAATATGGGACAACAAGTACATAAGAGCTGCGGTTGTTTAGTATATAAATACTGTGTTCCAACTAATATAAGTATTATTATATTTACCACACGGGTACTTGGTGCTAAAGGCAAATAAAATGAATATACAATCGTCCAATGTGTGAAATTTTTAGTACTTGGGATTCAGAATATAGTAACTAATATGTACTCACGTGAAAGGTGGGACCTCCAATTCCAGCTACGCATCCAACTCTCGGACGAAATATTACACGAAATTATGGCGGATGTAAAAACCAGGGAACCGCTATTGGACTTTGTGGAATATGTGTCGCAAATAGCAAAAAAAGAAATAAATAAAACCGTAGGAAATGGAATTGAGGAAATTTGCAGAAAAGATGGTGAAAGAAATGGACATACTAAAAACTGTAAATTAAGTCTCGCATAATGTCCGGGGGGATTTAATAAAAAAAAAATAACTCGTAATATTAAACAGTTGCGGTGTTATTACAAAAAAAGTTAAATACGTATTGAACCCTGGCTTTAAAAAGGTCTCATATTAAATGCACCGCGGTCGCTGAATGTTCGCCATCTTGCTCTTTTCTCTCGCTTTGGTTACGTTAGGTTAGACTTATGAAAAAGGATCACGCGAACTTGCCTTGGGCGAGCGGGGTGCGTTTATTAGGAAACTTTTTTAAACCAAGTATTTAATACGTGTTTAACTTTTTTTTGTAATAGCACTGTTGAAGGTTTAGATTAGTAGTAATTATATACATCGGCTAAATTTAAATACATTAAACTATTAGATTACACATAACCTTGGGACAAAGATAGATATTTTGTACGAAGTTACAAAACCCATGTTCACGTATGGTGGTAGAGCCGCGTTGAAACTATTACAGGCTTCAGCATGAATGGGTCGGCTCGTCCGGGGTAGTACCACCCTCTCATAGAAAACCGACGTGAAGTAACAGTGCTTGCATTGTTGCGTTTCGTTCGGTCAGTGAGAGCACCGGAGGCCCACCTCCTTCCCCTCCTCTCCCTCCCCTAACCATTTCCCCCAAAGGGTGGCAACGCACTTGCGACTCCCCTGGTGTTGTTAGTGTCCATGGACGGTGGTGATCACTTAACATCAGGTTCGTTTCCCACCTGTTCGTTTGCCACCTATGACATAAAAAAAAAACCCAGAGGTACTACTGTATATTAATAACACTAACAAATATACAATCAAATTAAAGTTATATATTAATAGATTTTAATACACAAATGAAACATTGTACTTCATTATGATCATGTGTCAAGATCTTGAATTCCTGTCTGGTGATAAAAGGATAACGTGTGTCAGGGGTTATCGTTTCTTTACATAATTCCTTTGTATCAACAACTTTGGATAGAAGGATGTTTTTCGTTGTTGGTTTAACACATTATCAAACGCTTCTTACATTCCTAGTAACTGTTACTTGATAATGAAATGTAAAAAGTTAATACGATATTAAATTTAGTTACAAAAATTTTTTTAAGTGAAAATCGGTTCTTTAACCTCGTTAAGCGGTATTTTTGGCGGGAAATAAATTTATAATTTCACGTCACTACATGTAAAAGTACGCGTGACCAATCGTATTACGCTTGCGCGGCCTGCTTTTCGCCTACTGACGCCTACTACGTCTACAAGACAAAGACAAATTCTATTGCATTAAGTTTTGACTTCTGTCGACAGTCCTTATAACTGCCTCGAGAAAGGATTGTAATTATATTTTTATACATTGCAAGCATAAGTCATTCTAATATTGATAGTGTATAAACTATTAGAAATGCTTTTAAATATTTAAAAAAAAACTAATCTATACTAATATTATATAGTTCAAGAGTTTGTTTGCTTGAAGGCGCAAATCTCAGGAACAACCGGTCCGATATCGAAGAAGGCTATAGGCTAAATATCATCACGCTAAGACCAATAGGAGCGGAGCACTAATAAAAAATGTTTCAAAATCAGCGCGATCAGCAACTGGATGGGTGACCGTCTGGGAACATAGCATGTCGTCGCGGCGGCTTTTTGTTGTACTTTTTTAATTAAAATGTTTCCCAATATCACAAAAGTTCCAATTCTATCGTAAGTCTTTGCAATATACCCTGTTTTTGTTTGAGTTTGTTGGATGTTCAGTGAATTTCAACTTTGCATATATAATATATATATAACATTACTATTTTTTGCTCGGAATAATCTCTCAAACGTTTGACCCGAGCATATTTATAGTATCATATGTTATGTATAAGCTCTATATCAATGTATTTTTTCCTAGGAGCTGGTTAGCTCAATTCTGTCACGGCTTAGTTTTTTTCGAACTGACTACGCTATTGACTAAGCAAGGTCTTAACAGCTTCACCGGACTACTGATGTCACGGCTTAGTTATATATAGCAAAAAAAGAAATAAATAAAACCGTAGGAAATGGAATTGAGGAAATTTGCAGAAAAGATGGTGAAAGAAATGGACATACTAAAAACTGTAAATTAAGTCTCGCATAATGTCCGGGGGGATTTAATAAAAAAAAAATAACTCGTAATATTAAACAGTTGCGGTGTTATTACAAAAAAAGTTAAATACGTATTGAACCCTGGCTTTAAAAAGGTCTCATATTAAATGCACCGCGGTCGCTGAATGTTCGCCATCTTGCTCTTTTCTCTCGCTTTGGTTACGTTAGGTTAGACTTATGAAAAAGGATCACGCGAACTTGCCTTGGGCGAGCGGGGTGCGTTTATTAGGAAACTTTTTTAAACCAAGTATTTAATACGTGTTTAACTTTTTTTTGTAATAGCACTCAGCCGATTTTGGTTTTGGGTAACATACACAAGGGTGCACGCACACCTCGGCTTGGGCTGTTTCCTGGAAAAAGACACGTCTGTCCTAGCTAACTATTCTAAGCTATTCATACATATATACATTTGTGAACCATACAATCGAAATTGCATGATTCACATGAATGGGTCGGCTCGTCCGGGGTAGTACCACCCTCTCATAGAAAACCGACGTGAAGTAACAGTGCTTGCATTGTTGCGTTTCGTTCGGTCAGTGAGAGCACCGGAGGCCCACCTCCTTCCCCTCCTCTCCCTCCCCTAACCATTTCCCCCAAAGGGTGGCAACGCACTTGCGACTCCCCTGGTGTTGTTAGTGTCCATGGACGGTGGTGATCACTTAACATCAGGTTCGTTTCCCACCTGTTCGTTTGCCACCTATGACATAAAAAAAAAACCCAGAGGTACTACTGTATATTAATAACACTAACAAATATACAATCAAATTAAAGTTATATATTAATAGATTTTAATACACAAATGAAACATTGTACTTCATTATGATCATGTGTCAAGATCTTGAATTCCTGTCTGGTGATAAAAGGATAACGTGTGTCAGGGGTTATCGTTTCTTTACATAATTCCTTTGTATCAACAACTTTGGATAGAAGGATGTTTTTCGTTGTTGGTTTAACACATTATCAAACGCTTCTTACATTCCTAGTAACTGTTACTTGATAATGAAATTTAAAATGTTAATATGATATTAAATTTAGTTATAAAAAAAATTTTTAAGTGAAAATTGCTTCTTTAATCTCGTTAAGCGGTATTTTTGGCGGGAAATAAATTTATAATTTTACGTCTTGACATGACATGACGCGTGACCGATCGTATTACGCTTGAGCGGCCTGCTTGTCAGACTAGTGACGCCTACTACGTCTATGTACAAAACAAAAACAGCTATTCTATTGTATTGAGTTTTCACTTCTATCGGGAGTCCTTATAGCCTTGTTTTTTTAACTTGACTATGACACTGCTCCGTACCACCGCACATATATTTGTTATTTTCTAAATATGTTTTGGTTCATGACTGTAAAGCGGATTTCTTTATTTTTGAAAACTGCACTCTGCACTGCACCTTCTATACTATAGACTTTATTTGAAACTTTTTGATGCAAAACTTCTTATGGAAGTGCTTTGAAATTCTGATCGGCAACCTTTTTGTGTGACGAAAAGTGGTGGTGGTAAACTCTGTATCGTGTAGAGTATTGAAAACACCGATTCTCGTGCGATCACCGAAGTTAATCAACGTCGAGCGCGATCAGCAACTGGATGGGTGACCGTCTGGGAACATAGCATGTCGTCGCGGCGGCTTTTTGTTGTACTTTTTTAATTAAAATGTTTCCCAATATCACAAAAGTTCCAATTCTATCGTAAGTCTTTGCAATATACCCTGTTTTTGTTTGAGTTTGTTGGATGTTCAGTGAATTTCAACTTTGCATATATAATATATATATAACATTACTATTTTTTGCTCGGAATAATCTCTCAAACGTTTGACCCGAGCATATTTATAGTATCATATGTTATGTATAAGCTCTATATCAATGTATTTTTTCCTAGGAGCTGGTTAGCTCAATTCTGTCACGGCTTAGTTTTTTTCGAACTGACTACGCTATTGACTAAGCAAGGTCTTAACAGCTTCACCGGACTACTGATGTCACGGCTTAGTTATATTAAGAATGAATAGAGGTAACTTAACATCGGTAAAAGTATTATAGAAACCAAATATTCATGGTCAAATTATAGCTACAAAAAATAAAAAAACGGTTCATAATGATATCTGATGAAACACGGAGTAATAGAGGTAACTTAACATCGGTAAAAGTATTATAGAAACCAAATATTCATGGTCAAATTATAGCTACAAAAAATAAAAAAACGGTTCATAATGATATCTGATGAAACACGGAGTTTCCATGAAACAAGAAACTAATTAGAAAATAATGGATCTTGTTCACTATAAGCGTATAGGAATCTGTGATAAAATGTAAACTAACCTAATTAGCCCTAACTAATATCAAAAATCGAATATTAGCTTGTTTGTTAGGTTTCACGCCTCAACAACTCAATCGGTCGTTATGAAACTTAAGGACGTAGGGCACCTTTCATATATAAAAAACTACTATTCCCGAGGGACAGTCGCGTCCAAAGCTATACTAATATTATAAAGAGCTATAGTTTGTGTGTTGTAATAGCACTGTTGAAGGTTTAGATTAGTAGTAATTATATACATCGGCTAAATTTAAATACATTAAACTATTAGATTACACATAACCTTGGGACAAAGATAGATATTTTGTACGAAGTTACAAAACCCATGTTCACGTATGGTGGTAGAGCCGCGTTGAAACTATTACAGGCTTCAGCATGAATGGGTCGGCTCGTCCGGGGGAGTACCACCCTCTCATAGAAAACCGACGTGAAGTAACAGTGCTTGCATTGTTGCGTTTCGTTCGGTCAGTGAGAGCACCGGAGGCCCACCTCCTTCCCCTCCTCTCCCTCCCCTAACCATTTCCCCCAAAGGGTGGCAACGCACTTGCGACTCCCCTGGTGTTGTTAGTGTCCATGGACGGTGGTGATCACTTAACATCAGGTGACCCACCTGTTCGTTTGCCACCTATGACATAAAATAAAAGACCCAGAGGTACTACTGTATATTAATAAAACTAACAAATATACAATCAAATTAAAGTTATATATTAATAGATTTTAATACACAAATGAAACATTGTACTTCATTATGATCATGTGTCAAGATCTTGAATTCCTGTCTGGTGATAAAAGGATAACGTGTGTCAAGGGTTATCGTTTCTTTACATAATTCCTTTGTATCAACAACTTTGGATAGAAGGATGTTTTTCGTTGTTGGTTTAACACATTATCAAACGCTTCTTACATTCCTAGTAACTGTTACTTGATAATGAAATGTAAAAAGTTAATACGATATTAAATTTAGTTACAAAAATTTTTTTAAGTGAAAATCGGTTCTTTAACCTCGTTAAGCGGTATTTTTGGCGGGAAATAAATTTATAATTTCACGTCACTACATGTAAAAGTACGCGTGACCAATCGTATTACGCTTGCGCGGCCTGCTTTTCGCCTACTGACGCCTACTACGTCTACAAGACAAAGACAAATTCTATTGCATTAAGTTTTGACTTCTGTCGACAGTCCTTATAACTGCCTCGATTTTTTTTACTTGACTATGACACTACTTCATACCACCGCACATATATTTGTTACTTTTTAAATATGTTTTGGTTCACGATCTACTACCAAAAAGCCGATTTCTTTATTTTTGATAACTAATATATTTTAAGCCTTCTATACTATACTTTATTTGAAACTCTTTGATGTGAAACTTCTTATGGAAGTGCTTTGAAATGCTGATAGGGAACTTTTTTGTGTGAAAAGAGTGGTGAGGGTAAACACTGTATCGTGTAGACTTATAGAGTATCGAAAAGACCAGTTCTCGTTCGATCACCGAAGTTACGCAAGGTTCGGCGCGGTCAGCACTTGGATGGGTAACCATCTGGGAACATAGCGTGACCCCTCACCGGCTTTTTGTTTTACTTTTTTAATTAAAATGTTTCCTTGCAATGTAAAAATTTCACTTCTATCGTGTGACTTTACGACACACCCTGTTTTTGTTTGAGTTTCTTCAATGTTCAGTGAATTATAACTTGCATTATATAAACAAAATTGAAATTATTATTTTTGGCCCGAACTAATTTCTTAAATGTCTGAACCGATTTTAATGAAAATTTATTATAGTATCATCTAAGTTTCGTATCATTTCACTTTTCCCTAGGCACTGCTTAGCTTAATTATGTTCTTAATTATGTTAACGGCTTAGTTATATTAAAAACTAGCGGGCACGGCAGACGTTATCCCGCCCTGACTATAAAAAAAATTCTTGACAAATTATATACCAAGCCTTCCTCATGGATCACTTTATCCATTGGTCAAAAACCGCAAGAAAATCTGTTGAGTAATGTTTGAATTTATCCCGAACAGACAGACACGGTAGGGGACTTTGTTTTATACTATGTAATAATGATAAATAGAGGTAAATTAACATCGGTAAAAGTATTATAGAAACCAAATATTCATGCCCAAATTATAGTTACAAATAATAAAAAAACGGTTCATAATGATATCCGATGAAACACGGAGTTTCCATGGAACAAGAAACTAATTAGAAATAAATGGATCTTGTTCACTACAAGCGTATAGGAATTTGTGATAAAACGTAAACTAACCTAATTAGCCCTAACTAATATCAAAAATCGAATATGAGTTTGTTTGTTAGATTTCACGCCTTAACAACTCAATCGATCGTTATGAAACTTAAGGACGTAGGGCACCTTTCATATAGAAAAAACTACTATTCCCGAGGGACAGTCTCCAAAGCTATACTAATATTATAAAGAGGTATAGTTTGTGAGTTTGTGACGTTGTAGGGGGTAATCTCAGGAACTAGATCTCAAAATCAAAATATCCTTTATTCAATTTAGACCCTGAGAAGGCGCTTATGAACGTCAAAGCTACCACCAGTTCGGACAAACAACCCAGTCATCGAGAAGAACCGGCAAGAAACTCGATTTGGATTTTTTCTTTTCATGTCATATATTTTTACAGTAACATAAATATTTACATTCGTTATTAGTGGATGCACAGAGAGGGGCGTCATTTCCAGACGTCACCATCGTTCACGTATTGATCCACCCTATAATAAAACCTGCTTAACATGGTTCTTGAACTCACTATCAGGCAAATTGGTAATGTGTTTTGGGACTTTCTTATAAAACCTAACACTATTACCCAAAAAACTGTTTTTGGACTTAGTGATCTTGAAGCATGGAATGAAAAATTTGTTGCTGTTTCTAGTATTTAAATTATGCTGGTCTTTTACTAGATCCAGCATATCTAAGTCTTTGCGGGCATACATTAAATTATCAAGACACGGTATTACGATAATATTTCACAGCTTCAGATTTCCTCAAAAATATTTTCCTTCCTACAATACTGCTCCGAATATCAATTTTAATAAATAGTAAACTTCTATGAAGCAGCGCGATCGGTCGTAACGTAAACAAAACTTTTGCGATTCACGAGTTCACCTGCAGATCATTTGACGTTCGTATGAAAACTTCAAAGTTCTAGCTTTCTTGGTCTTACGTAAACTGAGATATTTATAAAACAAGTCTGTTTTGTCTGCGAGCGTGGTGGCGAGCCGTGTTAAAATACAATACATGTTTCTGAGGTTTATTTAACCTATTTACTTTCTACGTTTACTTTACCCATTTAAAGTGCTTACGTTTGTGTTTTATGAGAATAATTTGGATTGCAATTTTATTTAGAAAATTAAAAAACTTGTGTGTGTACTTATGTACACGCGTTAGAAGTTATACTTCTTTAGCGTAACAAGATAAATATCTTTTTAAAAATTTCATCTGTCGCCTTATTCTACGTTTGTAGAAAAAACGACACTAACAATAGAAAAAAGGTACTTAATACGTTGAAAGTTTTAATACAAAGAAATACAAATAACAAATACAAAGAAACAAAATGTTGACTATAGCTAACTTCAGGGTGTCAGCTTTTCGTGACGGTGAGCGCGCATCATTTTTCCCTAACGCGCCAAAAGAAGTATAAATTCAAAAACATATTTAAAATATAACTTCCAACTCGGATCTAGACTTTAATACTACACACACTTTTTTTTAAATATTAACCAATATTGTCTCACCAAATGTCTCATTTTTCCTTGTAGTTTGAGAAAATACTATATTACAGTAAAACCATTTACATTAATCACTAACAATGATTAACTGTTAGTTAATTGGATTTAGAAATACATGTATATAATGGGAAATACGAACGAAATGGAATGTCATACGCTTACTAAGATTTGAAGTAGTAATAAAATATATGGTAAAATAAAAGTGAAATGGAATTTATTGAAAACCTATTCTGGATTCACTTATTCAAAATTTTATACTTCCAATCCCCAATTATGAATGTTCCCAATTCTTGTACCAACAATAAACAATCGGTTCGATCGCTTTATAAAGCCGCTTCCGTCTTATACAATAGATGCATTGCAAACTTTGTGAAATGGGTAAAAATAATCTTTACCCGAGCTCAATACATCATCCGAACTGTCAGTATAGACCGCACGAACAAAAATATACCATTGTCGGCGTTGGCCGTCGCTTTGTCCGAAACTTTTGTAAAAACTTGTGCAATTTCGGCAATACACGCATCGACGTTAACGACAAAAAAAAGCATTCAAAACCACTCTAATCCTCTACCTGTCAAACATATTTTCACGAGCAATGCCTGTACAGAAAAGGCAGAAAGTCAATTACCCATTAAATTGGTAGATCGGTAATGTGTAAATCAACGTCGGCAGTGAGCGAATGATGACACGAGCAATTAAAAATTAACTAAGCTGCCTACAAATAATCGTCCCGGACGACTCTTAAATTGGATCGCGGAGACTTGCATCTCAGAAGTCACATAACTAACAATTAATCAATTCCAAAATTGGAGCGCCGTTCATATTTTACGAGATCTGAGCGATCAATCCCTCTTTGTGTGGGTCTAAGGCACGTCGTCACCCGCCTCTCATGGCACCGTAAATATGGTAGCCCTCGTCAAAACAAACATTATTCAAAAGTATGTTTTCATTTATTTTTGTAATACACCCACGTTTGAAGAAGCTTACGGCGTGTGATCGCACCGGGAACGTAGGTTTCGTGAGACTCTCCAATAAACTTTTAAGGTTACGTTCAAAATGTTTTCATACGTTCGAATTTATCGGTACAACATGACACATTACTTATAAGGTTGTTACGCCTACTTCGATAAATATGCCTAAAATATTACATTCCAAAAATAATCAGCAAAATTACGTATAATCGTTATGTTGGTTCACAAGTTCACATACTGCATCGGCGTCTGCCATTAGTATAACAATGATATTAACTCGTTCTGTATGCTCGTACTAACTTCAAACGTTAATAAAGTATGTTGACGTAGCAGTATGTGAAGAATAAATATTATGAAGACCAACGCTTTAGTACGTTTGCTAAAGTTATCTCAAAACCGCGCCTTTAAAGTAAAAAAGTCAACAGTCGCATTATGTCTTCGAGTGTCGTTACATACTGATGACGTCTTTTGTAAGAACCACTTTTATAGAAACTTGTGACGTTTATGGGATATTTGAGCTTAGATTTTTTTTTATGTTATCCACTTTTTCAAGTTTATGTTGAATAACGAACGAGGCAATGGCGAAAGCGGGGTGGTAGGGTTCTACAGCCCGACTGGGTCGCAACCACCATGTATATGGCGAAAAAGCCCGTAATAGTGATTCATTTTTTTATGTTTTCCATTTTTTCAAGTTTATGTGAAGCGTTGTCGAAGCCGTTAAAAACTTCGGTCGTATTTCGCCGTCCTATCGAATTGCAACGCTTACCAAGTTCATAGTGCTCCCATCGGTTGGCACTTATGCATGTCAAAAATGTTTACCGTAAGAGTCCATTGTTTATATGGCGCGATACATATTCCGAGTAACCGGCGCCCTGTCATCGTTCAAGTGGTAATAAATTTGGGTTGTACTGTGCTTACCATCAGGCACAGTCCAGTTATTTTGCCGTGCTACTATAAAAAAAAAAATGTGAAGCGTTGTGGAAGCCGTTAAAAACTTCGCTCGTATTACGCCGTCCTATCGAATTGCGACGCTTACCAAGTTCATAGTGCTCCCATCGGTTGGCACTTATGCATGTCAAAAATGTTTACCGTAAGAGTCCATTGTTTATATGGCGCGATACATATTCCAAGTAACCGGCGCCCTGTCATCGTTCAAGTGGTAATAAATTATAAGCTTAACCTTGGCCGCGTTTGTTTTAGTTAACTCGGTTGTATAATCACATATGTGCATCGTGAGAAACCTAGAGGTTAGTTTTGATTACCCACTTCAGAACACAATACAAATAAACCGTACAGTTTATGTTCTTGAAAGTATTAAAAAATAAATATTTCAGTGTTGTAATTAAAATAACGACGTTGTATCAAGTTACAACGAAATATTTTGTAGAAAATTACAGTATAATAATAGTAAAGCTGAAGTTTTACTATGCCTTTCAACGATGAATGTTTTTATGATGTTTTATCACGTTATACATAAGGTAAAAAATACTCGGCTGCGGAAAGTGTTTGTATTTATATCGGTGATTTATTTGCATACATTTTCAAATAATTATGATGTCGATACACTAGAAAAATCATCCGGGAACTTTCTATATTCCCGCCTACAGATACACATCGAAGTCTGAGATGAAACATGGATAGGCGAGGCACGTGTTTCGATTGTATACTACGTGTGGGAGTAGCGTTATTTTAGATATTTTCCAATACAATTTTAAATCTTTCCTAGTAAAATAAATATATTAAAGATTGTTTAATACTCAACTTGAATACATAAATAAGTTATTCTTGTAACATAAGAATGTTATATCAACAAGCCTACAACATATGAACTTATCTGTAACAACGTGCATAATACTTTATAACATTGTTGAAAACAAAGTAACAATATATTGAAATAATCAGATTAATTCCCATTTAATGATCATTTTAGCGATCATTTTAGTTTATTAATTCAGCGACGCAGTTCAATAATTTCGATTATACTGCCGATTTTAGATTGGATTTTAGATCCGGTCTAGGTAATTGGATGCTAATATGAATTATATTATCACAATTTAAAGTATAAATTCATTTGAAACATTTCCAGTCTCGTATATTTTCACATAATTAGATTGTTCATTATTTCCTTTTGAGAGACGCATGTCGTTAATTGAAATTACATCCGTTACTATTTTGCTGTTGAAGAATTTTTTGGGATGTTTACTTACTCAGCGTGTATTTATGACAAGACTAGTATTTGCCCGTGGCTCCAGAGGCATGTTTATGCAATAATTATTTTCAATGTGTTATTTTATTAACATATGACTGTATTTCAGATTCCTTTTTTTTATGTCATAGGAGGAAAACGAACATATGGATCACCTGATGTGAAGTGAGCACCACCGTCCATAGACACTTGCAACATGAGGAGAGTCGCAAGTGCGTTGCCAGCCTGTGTTGGGGGGAGGGGGGAGGGGGGGAGAGGAAGGGAAGAGGAAGGGGAGGTTAGGTAGGTCTCCGGCGCTCTCACTGACCGAACGAAACGTAACAATGCAAGCACTGTTACTTCACGTCGGTTGTCTCTGAGAGGGTGGTACCACCCCGGTCGAGCCGACCCATTCATGCTGAAACCAGTAATAGCTTCATCGTGGCTCTACCGCCTACAAAACCTACAAATCACGATTACTCTAATAGGCTGAGAATCATGGAACGACAATTAAATTACTCCACGTTTACAAAACTTCATTAAAGTCGCTTGAAGTTAAACAAAGGTTAATTTTTTTGTGTGTTGATACCAATACAAAAGTTCTAAAATTTTTGACGAACTGTCAATCTCAAAGTATCATAACGTGGATCGAGTATCTATGTGTTTAATTGCTTGAACTGTAATGACGTCATATTGGTACATGGCAACTCAGCGAATACGAAGTGGGTTATTAGTAACATTTAAATTCAAATTTCGATATCTGAAATCCGTTCATAAAAATTGTCTTACAGTCCGCGCCAAAATTTTTGACCTCTTGAAGATAGTTGTGTGGCACATAAATCATTATACATCATAAAACAAAGTCCTCTGTCGCGTCTATCTGTTTATCTGCTCACCACAAACACAAAAACTACTGAACGAATTTTCATGTGGTTTTTAACAGTAGATAAAGTGATTCATGAAGAAGGTTTAGGTATATCATTTGTAAAGGTTTTTTTTATTATCAGGACAGGACAACGTCCGCCAGACCCGCTAGTTTAGATGTAAATATGTATTATATTGTATATACATATAACATCAAAGCAACAATGCCAATTTTAGATTCCTGTAATAATATTTTAATTTTGTTTTGTTTTAAACTATGGACTATGTTACGCGCAAAATCAAACTTACGAACCTATACACATAATAAAAACGTAAATTTAGCATATCTGAACTCTTTAGATTTTTGCGAATGAAATTGTTGCAGGTCTTTACGAATAAATAATAAAATACATTTCAAACATTTTTAGAAATGTCTGTTTGTATGAACATCCATCACTACTAAAGTACTACGTTCAGGATAAAACCTCATCAAGAAAAGCATAAAGCATATCTTCGAATAACATTTAGTTTTGTTTTCATTATAATTAGTTCAGTCTATCAAAAGTTATTGTAATTTTAATGACGACGCGACTTAAATACGAGAGGAAAGTAGATAAGTAAAAGGACTTAATACATTCACATGATTTCATTAGTCACTGTTTTTTTTACATTGTGTTCCACGCGGACGAAGTCACGGGCACAGCTAGTATATTAAAACAACTCCTGTATAGCGGGGTGGTAGGGTTTTGCAGCCTGACTGGGTCGCAACCACCATGTATATGGCGAAATGCTCCAGGAACGTATTTCGTACAGTAATTATTATAGATGTGTTATTTTATTTTATTAACATATGACTGTATTTGAGATTTGTATGTTGATGTGAGATTTGTATTTGAGATCACTCTGTGGTCGCCATTGTTTTTAGATTGTACTATGCTTACCATCAGGCACAGTGCAGTCATTTTGCCGTGCTATAATAAAAAATCATGAAAATAACACAAAAGAAATATGTCAAAATCAATAAGCATAATCCTGTCGACAATGACGGAAGTTGTCAAGAGAGTTCAAATGAAACGTCTAAACTAATTCCAATAAGTCAAGAGTTAAATCAGGGTTATAGTTGCGACTGTAATTTTAAATCTTATTGTATGTGGGATAGAACATATTACCCGCAGCAGCACAAGTGTTTACCGGAGTTAGGGTTAAACAAGCATGTCCGTTGCCATTCGCTCAAATATATTTGTTTTCAATCAGGCATATCATATATTGGATCATTGGAAGAACTGTCAATTCCAATTGAAACGGCGCGGCGCTGTCAATTAGTTACAAGTGAAATTATCTTTAGGAGACGTTACAGTTACAAAAGTGAATATCTTTCAATTTTATCATAAAATATATTTGTCATAGTGGGAGCATCCAGCAGTCGGAGCATTCAGCAGTCGAAATTAACACATCAATAGCATATTTTTATTACAGAATCCTACAAAGATTCGAATTATCGTAGGTGTTTGCTAACACCGCCATCTATTATTTTCTATGTTAATCAATATAGGCAATGTGTTGTTAATGCACTTGTATTTAATTATTTTAATGTGGATTATTCTAGATTATTGAGTAATTTAGATTAGATTAAACTGTTTCTAAACTGTTCATAACTTCTAAGCATTCCACATGTTTATTCATATAAACACTGATAGAAGTAACTAAATAAGATGGTGTCTCGCTTGTAGGATTCTGCATTAAAAATATGCGTCACTATTGATGTGTTAATTTCGACTGCTAAATGCTCCGACTGCTGGATGCTCCTACTATGACATATTGTATTATTGTTTGTTTGTAGGAAATAATCTCCGGATATTAATGTTTGATTCCGAAATTTTCAATAAAAAGCTACATTATTAATATACATCAAAAGTGTGAAAGAACGGTTATTTGATAATATGTTTACCATTTAACATAATCTATTACAACTTCGTTTAGAGTTTTCTACGAATTCTAATAATATTTGGTGTATAGGCAATGTGGGAGAAAAGGCATTTGTAAGTAATAAATAAACTTTTAAAAATACAAATGCTTATCAGAGAAAAAAAAAACATTAGATTGTGATTTATTTTATTGCGCTAATAACTAGGGTTGTCCGCAGCTCCACACGTGTTTATTACATGTGTTCGCACGTGTAACTATTATTATTCGTTGTAATTAAATATGTTTTGTTAAATGTACACGATAGAAATATTCTCAGTGATATTTATTTAACCTAAATATCTATATATATGAGAATCGCTTGAACGGCATAGATTTTGATGTGCTATAAGTTTGCTTAGTGACTAGTCATAATAAAATATATACGACTAGCCGACCCGCATTTCGAACCGACTACGCTATTGACCAAGCAAGGTCTTAACAGCTTCACCGGACTACTAAGGCGAGCGCTTAAGGCACTCAGCCGATTTTACTTTGACCACTAGCTCAAGGGTGCGCGGCACACCTCGGCTTTGGCTGTTGCCTGATACATGCAATTCGCGACCTATCTGAGCTAAGCTAAGCTAACTATTCATACATATATGAGTTGTTGAAACATATATGTGTACCAAGCATACATACCTCAACAACCCTTATATATATTTCGTATCGCATAATATTCTAAACTATTTCAGTTTGATAAGGGGAAAAAATAAAACCCTTCCACCTGCATGTATGCATGTACGCGTGAATGCGTGCACGTGTGTGATATGGATATGTGTAATGTTGTCGCAGTGATGTAAGATTTTGTGTCACTGTATCGCGCG